>JAJIBD010007701.1:0-40641 GCA_021461705.1 Cryptotis parvus | reverse complement strand
TATCTTTCTCTTTCCTTCCCTCTCCAGACTATGGATTACAGAACATACATTAAAGGGTTGTCATGTGTATCCTTTGGCCTCTATTTAATGCTCAGTTCTAGGTTGGCATTAGTACCCTCACCATTGTTAGCACACTGTTCCATTTTTCTGTCTTACCTAGCCTCTGACTCCCACACGCTTGTGATAATTTCCACCTTTGACAGGACCTCCTGATGTATGTTTCACTTGACCTTGGATATTGGTATCATAATATGTACCTATATATTTATGTTATGCAGATAAATGCAGTCATTCTGTAACTGTCTCTCTCCTTCTGGCTAATTTCGCTCAACATAATCTTCTCCATGTCCATCCATTTGTAGGCAAATTTTATAACTTCATTTTTCCTAACAGCTGCATAGTATTCCATTGTGTAGATGTACCAAAGCTTTTTATCCAGTCATCGATTTTCGGCACTCTGGTTGCTTCCAGATTCTGGCTATTGTGAATAATGCTGCTATGAACATAAAAGTAGGGATGGTGTTTCCGCTGGCGTATTTTTGGTTTCCCAGAGTAGATTCCCAGGAGTGGTATGGCTGGGTCAAATGGGAGTTCAATTTCTAGTCTTTGGAGGAATGTCCATATTGTTTTCCAGAAAGGCTGTACCAGCCGGCATTCCCACTCAACAATGGATGAGTGTCCCCTTTTCCCCACACCCACGCCAGCACTTGTTGTTCTTGTTCTTTTGAATATGTGCCAGTCTCTGTGGTGTAAAAGTGGTATCTCATTGTTGTTTTGATTTGCATCTCTCTGATGATTAGTGATGATGAGCATTTTTTCATATGTTTTTTGGCCATTCGAATTTCTTCCTTGCTGAAGTTTCTGTTCATTTCTTCTCCCCATTTTTTGATGGGGTTGTTTGTTTTCTTCTTGTAAAGTTCTACCAGTGCCTGATATATCCTGGATATTAACCCCTTTATCAGATGGGTATTGGGTGAATATTCTTTCCCATTCTGTGGACTGCTTTTGTATCTTAGTCACTGTTTCTTTTGAGGTGCAGAAGCTTTTTAGTTTCATGTAGTCCCATATATTTATCTTTTCTTCTAGTTGCTTTGTTAGTGATGTTTCATCTTTGAAGATGCCTTTAGCTTCAATGTCATGGAGGGTTTTTCCTATATTTTCTTCAATGTACTTTTATGGATTCAAGTCTGATATTGAGATCTTTAGTCCATTTTGATCTGATTTTTGTGCATGGTGTTAGACACAGGTCCAAATTCATTTTTTTACATGTCGCTGCCCAGTTTTCCCAACACCACTTTATTGAAGAGGCTTTCCTTACTCCATTTTAGACTCGTTGCACCTTTATCAAAGATTAAATGATCATGTGTTTGAGGTTGGGTGTCAGGATACTCAATTCTATTCCATAGGTCCACGGGTCTGTTTTTATTCCAATACCATGCTGTTTTAATTACTACTGCCTTGTAGTACAGTTTGAAGTTGGGTAAGGTGATGCCTCCCATCTTCTTTTTCCCGAGGATTGCTTTAGCTATCCTTGGGGGGTTTATCGTTCCATACAAATTTCAGGATTGTTTGGTCAATTTCTTTGAAGAATGTCATGGGTATCCTCATAGGGACTGCATTGAATCTGTAGAGAGCTCTAGGGAGTATTACCATTTTGACAATGTTGATTCTCCCCATCCATGAGCAGGGAATGTGTTTCCATTTCCTTGTGTCCTCTTTTATCTCTTGGAGCAGTGTCTTGTAGTTTTCTTTGTACAGGTCCTTTACACACTTGGGTAAGTTGATTCCTAGGTATTTGATTTTCTGTGGCACAATTGTGAATGGAATTGTTTCCTTAATATCCCTTTTTCTTTCTCTTGCTATTTGTATATAGGAAAGCCACCAACTTTTTGGGTGTTGATTTTGTATCCTGCCACTCTACTATATGCGTCTATTGTTTCTAGGAGTTTTTGGTAGAGAGTTTAGGGTTCTCTAGGTATAATATCATGTCATCTGCAAATAATGATAGCTTGACTTCTTCCTTGCCTATCTGGATGCCCTTGATGTCCTTTTTCTTCTCTGATTGCTATGGCAAGTACTTCCAGTACTATATTGAATAAAAAGAGGTGAGAGTGGGCAACCTTGTCTTGTCCCCTGATCTCAGGGGGAAGGCTTTCAACTTTTCCCCCATTGAGAATGATGCTCGCTGTGGGCTTTTGGTAGATGGCTGTAACTATCTTGAGGAAAGTCCCTTCAATTCCCATTTTCTGGAGGGTTTTAATCATGAACGGGTGCTGGATCTTGTCAAATGCTTTCTCTGCGTCTATTGATAGGATCATATGGTTTTTATTTTTTCTCTTATTGATATGATGTATTATGTTGATTGACTTGCGAATGTTGAACCATCCTTGCATACCCGGGATGAATCCTACTTGGTCATGATGTATAATCTTCTTGATGAGTCTTTGGATTCTGTTTGCTAGTATTTTGTTGAAGATCTTAGCATCCGTGTTCATCAGGGATATTGGTCTGTAGTTTTCTTTCTTTGTGTTGTCTCTCCCTGCTTTGGGTATCAGGGTGATATGTGCCTCGTAGAAGCTGTTTGGGAGTGTTTCTGTTTCTTCTATTTCCTGGAAGAGCTTGAACAGGACTGGCAGTAGGTCCTCCTTAAAGGTTTGGTAGAGTTCACTAGGGAATCCGTCTGGACCTGGGCTTTTGTGTTTGGGAAGTCTTTTAATTACTGTTTCTATTTCCTCAATGGTGATAGGCTTATTCAGGTATTGGAGGTCTTCTTGTTTCAGCCGTGGGAGGTTATAGGACTTCAGGAATTGATCCATTTCTTCTAGATTCTCATGTTTCACGGCATACAGGCTCTCAAAGTAATCTCTGATGATCTTTTGGATTTCTGTGGTTTCTGTTGTGATGTCACCCTTTTTATTTCTGATTCTGTTTATTTGGGTTCTCTCTTTCCCTGTCCTTACAAGTCTTGCCAATGGTTTGTCAATCTTGTTTATTTTTTCAAAAAACCAGCTCTTGGTTTCATTAATCTTTTGGATTGTTTTTTTTGGTTTCCAACTCATTGATTTCCTCTCTAAGTTTTATTATTTCCTTTTTTTCTGCCTGGGTTGGGCCCTTTTTGTTGGTCTTTCTCTAATGTCTTCAGCTGTGTAGTCAGGTTATTTATGTGGGCCCTTTCTTGTTTCCTGATGAATGCTTGCAGAGCTATAAATTTCCCTCTTAACACGGCTTTTGCCGTGTCCCACAAGTTCTTATAGTTGGTGTCTTCATTTTCATTTGTTTCCAGAAATCTTTGGATTTCCTGTTTGATTTCTTCTATGACCCATTTGTTGTTCAGGAGTGAGCTGTTCAGTTTCCAGGTGTTTGGTTTGACTCCCTGTTTCTGTGTACGGTTAACTTCCATTTTCAGTGCATCATGGTCTGAAAAGATAGCTGACACAATTTCTATCTTTTTTAATTTTATTGAGGTATGCTTTGTGGCTTAGCATGTGGTCTATCTTGGAGAATGTTCCATGTGCACTAGAGAAAAATGTGTATTCAGCTTTTTTTGGCATGAAAAGCCCTGTATATATCTACTAGCTCTCTTTCTTCCATTTCCTTCCTTCAGGGCCAATATTTCCTTGGTGAGTTTCAGTCTTGTTGATCTATCCATCGTTGATAGAGCAGTGTTGAAGTCTCCAACTATTATTGTGCTACTGTTAATGTCTTCTTTGAGGTCTCTTAGCAGTTGTTTTATGTATTTTGCTGGCCCCTCGTTGGGTGCATATATGTTTAGTAGTGTAATTTCTTCCTGGTGTACATACCCCTTAAGTAATAAGAAATGGCCTTCGTTGTCCCTTCTAACCTTTTTCAGCCTGAAGTCTATATTATCTGATACTAATATGGCCACACCAGCCTTTTGGAGGAATTGTTTGCATGGAGAATGGTCTTCCAACCTTTGACTTTGAGTCTGTGTTTGTTCTGATTATTCAGATGTGTTTCTTGTAGACAGCAGAATGTTGGGTTCAATTTTTTTAATCCATTTTGTCACTCTGTGTCTCTTAATTGGTGCATTTAGACCATTGACATTGAGAGAGATTATTGTCATCGGATTTTGTGCCATCTTTCTGTTTGAGCTTGTTGTGCTTATGGGTTTGGTCGGATTACAGTAGACCCTTCAGTCCTTCTTTTAAGGTTGGTTTTGAGTCCATGAAGTTCCTGAGTTGTTGCTTATCCATGAAGTTGTGTATCTTTCCTTCATATCTGAATGTGAGTCTGGCCGGGTAAAGAATTCTTGGTGAGGCCTGCAGTTCATTCAGCCTTTTCACAATATCCCACCATTGTTTTCTTGCTCGGAGTGTTTCATCAGAGAAGTCTGCTGTAAATCTTAGAGATGTTCCTTTGTATGTGATTTCCTTCTTTGATCTTGCTGCTTTCAGTATTCTATCTCTATCTATAATTTTTGTCATTTTAATTAAGATGTGTCTTGGAGTATTCTTGTTGGGGTTTCTTTTAGCAGGTATCCTACGGGCCTCCTGGATCTTGAGGCAAGTGTTTTTAGTTCCGGGAACTTCTCAGCAATGATGGCTTTGACAGTTTCTTCTTCATCAGGGTTTTCTTCTTGCCCTTCTGGGACCCCAATGATCCGTATGTTGTTTCTTCTGGCTTCATCCCGATTATCTCTTGTTGTCTGTTCGGTAATTGTGAGTCTTATTTCTATCTTCTGGTGTTGTGTAGAGAATCTTTGGAACGCGTCTTCGAGATCACTAATTCTTTCTTCAGTAGCTATTATTCTGCTATGCTGGCTTTCCACTGTGTTTTTCATTTCATTTACCTCATTTTTAATATATGTCATTTCCATTTGCATTTTCCTCACTTCTTCTATCATGTCCTCTTGTATTTTATTGAGTTTGCATTCCATTGCTTCTTTGAATTCCTTATGACTCCTTAACATTTCTTCCCGAAATTCCTTATCAGAGAGGTTATATAACTCATTGGTATTGCTTGGCTCATCTGGACTAGTGACTTCACTCACAGAGCTGGATGGAACTTTGCGTTGCCTTACCATTTTGACTATTGTAGGTTGCAAATGTGGGGTCTTGGATGACAGGATAGTACAGTTAGTAGGTGTCTGGTCTGTTTGCGGAGTTTGGGTGGGTAGCAAGGATGTAGGAACCAAGGTTCAGTGGTACCTCATGAAAGATAGGTAGTAGTGTGCTCGCGGAGATGCTAGTGCGCCCGCGCGGTTTTGAGTTTTGGGATGTTTACGGAAGCGCAGGGCCCAAGGTTCCTCGGTGAAACCAAGGCAGTTAGCCTTGGTTCCCGTTGATGGAGTTTCCGCTCTTCCCTGGGGCAGTTTGGGTCCGGGGAGACGCCAGGGGATCACGCACACACCTGGCGGGGTGGGGGGGGGAGATTTTCAGCCGGTCCCAGGAGCGCAGCGCCCAAGGTTCCACAGTGAAACCAAGGCAGTTAGCCTTGGTTCCCGTTGATGGAGTTTCCGCTCTTCCCTGGGGCAGTTTGGGTCCGAGGAGACGCAGGGATCACGCACACACCTGGCGGGGGTGGGGGAGATTTTTCCAGTTTTAATATCATATCTATGTATCAGAAAATACACCTATCTACAAGTAACAAATAGTTTTCCAAGCTAATAAAATAAACAAAATAAACCGAAGTTATCACAAAAATGTGTCACATTCCAGGCATAATAAGGCAACAGATATGATAATTTCTAACTAAAAGATGCTTTGTCCCTCCACTTCCTTCAGAAAATGAAAATGTTAGAGAGTGCAGAGTAGTAGGAAGTACAAGGCTATGTTCAAAAGCAGAAACAAGTTAAAGTACCGACTATGTCCTAATGGCTCTACAAGCAGGAAGGACGTCAATGGTAAGACTTAGGAGTGATAAGTTTTGAATAATTTCAGTATATTTTGGGTATAAGACCTTTGATTTTCCCTGGTCCAAAAATGTGATTAGGACAAAGGACTTGTACTTTTCTATGATAGTCCTATAATGGGATAGTTAACTAATATGAGTCTGAATTGGTGATTTTGCAAACAGGAATAAATACCCTAAAGTGTCTTTTTGCTATAATTTAGAAATTAATCAGAATAAGGAGAGTTAATTTCTTTGAGATAGCCCTCAGATAACAAAACACCATAACATAAAAATAAAATAAAAATAATTGGCATACATAGTATACAAGATAAGTTTACATATTAGATGTTTTGCATCTTTATGGGTAAGTATTTTATTGTTATATAAGAAAGCCACAAAATATACAAGAATCTAGTAGCTTATTTATTCATTAGCTTTTTATGACACCTGATAGTGCTCAGGCTTATTCCTAGTGGTGCTTAGGAATTACTCCTAGCAATGCAAAGGGGACCATAAAAGATTCAAAGGATTGACTCCAGGCAGCTGCATACAAGATAAATGCTGCACCCATTGTACCCACAAGATAAGTGCTGAACCCACTCTCTGGCCTCTAGAATGAAGTCTTTTATATTCATTGTCAACAGTCACCAGAACGTATTAAATCAACCTCTATAAATTAACAACCACAGCAACATAAATAGCTGAATATAGACCTTACAGTAGCTCATTCCATTGTATTAATACATACTCTGAGTGTATTAATAAACATAAAAAATACAATCAGCACATAATTCCAATTTTCAGAGTAGGATTTTTTTAAATTTCTACTCTGAAAAAAAATGAGTAGCAGTTTTAAATTTTTTTTATATACTACCGTGAGATATACAATTACAAAGATGCTCATAATTGGGTTTCAGTCATGTAGTGATCCAGCAACCATCTCTCCACCAGAGCTCCATTCCCTCCACCAATGTTCCCACAATTCCCTCCCACCTCCTGCAGCCTGCCTCTATAGCAGGCACTCCCCACCTCCCTCACTCTTCTCTTTACATTGTGCTTTGGCCCTACAGACACTTAGGCTTTATCATGTTAATCTCTTTGGATATATTTAATTCTGAGTTCTAGTCTGGCATTACCATATCCCACATTTAGTAGAACACTGGTATATGTTTCACTTGATCACTTGAATTCTGTTATTCATCTATTTGCTCTAGCGGGCAGCCAGTAAAATTTCCGTCCGGTAAATAAACATTTTTGTTACTGGTTTTAGCATATCAAATACGCATCGGACAGCTTGGCAGGCTCTGCCGCCGGGCTCTATACACTCAGTAGCTTGTGGGTCTCTCTCAGAGGGGTGGGTAGAATATTCATGGTAATTTGGAGATAAATCGCATGGCTGCACAGTGGCCAGCAGCACAACGGGGGAAAGATGGTATCTGCTCTACAGGGTGTATCAGCGCCTGTGGCTCAAGCATTCCTGGACTTGAAATACTCTCCCTCTGAAGGGCGGGTCTCTGAAGGGTGGGTCCTTGTAAGCTGGGTTTCTGACAAGTTGGGCTGGAGACTGGCTTAATCTCTTGGGTGGAGATCTTAGGAGCTGAGGAGTGGGGATGGTGAAGATCGCTGCCAGCAAGGTATGGGGGTTCCTCTGGGTTCTTCTGAGGCTGTGTGGGGATAGTGGACTCGGGTCAGAAGTCGCTCTCATGGTCAGTGGAATGTAGGGGGTTCAACCGGGAAAGCTGGTATCTGTTCTGCCGGGTGTATCTGGGCGTCTCATCTTGGTCAATAAGAACACTAATTCCGGACTGGGAGGCCGCTGGAACCACGTCCCCTTAGCGTGTTGTGAGGCTCTGCTGGGGTGGCGGGCCAGATCTAGAACCTGCCATCCCTCCTGGCCACCTTGTGAGCGGTTGGGCACAGGGAGAGCCAGTAGCAGCTCTGCCCCATGTCTGTGAGTCTCTCTCAGAGTTTTATATGTGAGTTTTCTTCAATGTAACTTATACATTCATTTCTGATATTGAGATCTTTAATCCATTTTAATGTGACTATTGTGCATGGTGGTAGAAGGAGGTCTAAGTTCATTTTATTATATGTAGCTTCCCATTTTTCTTAGCACCATTTGTTGAAGAGGCTATATTTGCTCCACTTAATATTTTTGCTCTTTTTTTGAAGATTAATTGATCGCATATTTGAGACTTTATTTCAGGATATTCAGTTCTAGCCCCTGGGTCTAGACGGTCTGTCTCTATATCAATTCCATGTTGTTTTAATTACCACTGCTTTGTAGTAGAGTTTGAAGTTGGGGAAAGTGATACCTCTCATTTTTTCCCCTAAGGATTGCTTTACCTATACATGCGGCTTTATTATTCCATATAAATTTTAGGAGAGTTTGGTCAATTTCTTTGAAGAATGCCATTGTATTCTTATAGGATTCCATTGAATCTGTATAAAACTCTAGGGAGTATGACCTTTTTGATAATGTTAATTCTCCCAATCATGAGCACAGACTGTGTCTCCATTTTCCTCAATCTTCTTTTTTATTTCTTGAACCAATGTTTTGTAGTTTTCTTTGTACAGAGTCTTTACATTCTTTTCAAATGTGTTCCTAGGTATTTGATTTTCTGTGTCTCAACTGTGAATAGAATCTTTTTAGTATCCTTTTTTTCTCTTTTGTTATCTGCAAATAGAAAAGCCATTAAATTTTGGGTGTTGATTTTGTACCCTGCCACTCTACTATAGGTATCTATTGTTTCTAGAAGCTTTTTGGTAGAAAGTGACAGCTTGATTTCTTCCTTTCTTGTCTGGATTGCCCTTAGTGTCCTTTTCTTCTCTAATTGCTATGGCAAGTACTTCCAGTACTATATTGAATTGTAGTAATGAGTATGGGAAGCCTTTTGTTTGACCCCAACTTTAGGGGGTAGGCTTTCAGTTTTTCTGCATTGAGAATAATCCTCGCTGTGTGCTTGGAGTAGATTATTTTGACTATATTGAGGAAGGTTCTTTCGATTCCCATTTTATGGAGTTTTTTTTATCATGAATACATGGTGGTTCTCAAATGTTTTCTCTGCATCTATTGATATAATCATATGGTTTATACTTTTTTCTCTTATTGATATAATGTATTATGTTGACTGACTTGTGGATGTTGAACCATGCTTGCATTCCCGGATGTATCCCACTTGGTCATGGTGCATAATCTTTTTGATGACTCTTTCAATTCTATTTCTAGTATTTTATTGAAGATCTTAGCATCTGTGTTCATCAGGGAGATTGTTCTGTGGTTTCCTTTTTGTGACATCTCTGTCTGCTTTAGGTTCAGGGTGATATGTGCTTTGTAGAAGCTATTTGGTTGTGTTTATGTTTCTTCAATTTCTTGCAAAAGCTTGAAAAGGACTGGGAGTAGATCCTCTTTAAAGGTTTAGTAGAATTCACTGGTTTATCCATCTGGAACAGGATTTTTGTGTTTGGGCAGACTTTGATTACTGATTCAATCTCTTCAATGGTGATAGATTTGTCCAGCTATTCAAAATCTTGTTGCAGCCTTGAGAGACTATTGGAATTTAGGAATTTGTCCATTAGTTCTAGTTTCTCTTGTGTCATAGCATATGGACTCTCAAAGTAATCTCTGATGATATTTTTAATTTCTATGGTTTTTGTTGTGATGTTTGTTGTTCTTTTGGGATTTTCTCTTGTTTTAGAATAGCTCTTTCAGCCCTTCTTTTAAGGTTGGTTTTGAGTCTATGAAGTTCCTCAGCTGCTGTTTATTCAAGAATCTGTGTTTCTGTCCTTGAAATCTGAATGAGAGTCTAGCTGGGTAAAGAACTCTTGGTGAGGCATTTATTTTATTAAGTTGCTTCACTATATCCTATCACTGCTTTTGAGCTAGGAGAAGAGTCTCTTTTGATAGATTTGCTGGTAGTCAATGCATGCTTCTTTGTATAAAATTTCCTTCTTTGATCTTGCTGCTTGAAGAATTCTGTCTCTATCTATGGTAATCATTATTCTGACTAGAAAATGTCTTGGCATCTTTTTGTTGGGATAACTTTTTTGCAGGTATCCTTCAGGTATTGGTTCTGGATGCCTGTGTCCTTTAACTCTGCTAAATTTTCTGCAACAACTTGTTTTTAACTGTACATATTCCCTTAGGGTTGACTTCCTATTCCTCTGGAACCCTGATGATTCTTGTGTTGTTCATCTTGGCTTCATTCTCACATTCTGTGGCCTGGTGCTGGTCCATTTTTCTGCCTTTTTTTATCTGTTGGACTTCCCTGAGTGCTTTCTGCAGCTCATCCTCATTCTCACTGATTCTGTCTTCGATTGCTGTTTCCTGCTGTTGAGAGCCCCCATTGTGTTTTTCATTTCATCTACTGAGTTTTTTACTGATTATATTTCTCTTTGTAGTGTTCCCATTTCTGCTCTATTTCCTCCCATAATTGACTGCACTCCCACTGCTTTATTTATGCCCTCCTGTATTTTTGTTGGACATCCCTTCCACTTTGCCATTGAGTTCGTTAAACAAACTCTTTTTTTTTTGGGGTCACACCAGGCCATGCTCAGGGGTTACTCCTGGATCTTACTCAGGAATTACTCCTGGAAGTGCCTGGAGGACCATATGGGATGCTGGGGATCAAACCTAGGTGGTCTTGAGCAAGGCAAACTCCTACCTGGTGTGCTATGGCTACAGCCAACCCCCCATTAAACATCCTTACCATGTCTTCCATGAATACTTTTTTAGAGAGATTATGTATATGTGTATCCTGTTTTGAGTCTTCAGGGTTGTTTTCTTCATCCAATCTACGAGGTGTGGTTCTGCCTTGTTTCCCATGGGTGCAGTGGTCCTCCAGGGATGGATCCTTCTGGAGCACTGTTTCTTCCTCACTGTCAGGTAGGAAGTCCTCCTCTTCCCTTTTCCTAGGATGTTAGTTTCCTCTTGGTATTGAATTTGATGTTTTTTTTTATTAATATGTGACCCTGTGAGCAGCTGCACACCAGGCCAGCCAAGCCCCCAGAGAGTTTACCTGAGGGGGAGGCATCCTGGCCTGCAAAAAGTTCAAAGGGTCCCATTTATCTCCACTGCAGCTCAGAATTCTGGGACTTGCAGTTTTGATTTCTTTCCCTAACAAGGTTGTATTGACCCCGGGGCCTGTCTGAGGTCTGCTACTTTCTCCATTATCCCACCAGCCAGCCATGCATGCCCCCAGAGAGGTTACTAGAGCAGTTTGTATACTTTCTTTTTTAAGGTAGGAAAGGGTTACATCTTACAAAAATTCCCTAAAGCATCCAGTTAAAAGTTTTAAAATAATTCTAAAATCTGGGAGTTACAGAAAAAAATCAAGACTATTTCAAGAAGTCTGAAATCCTTTTAATTCTTAACCATAATTAGAATCTGGAGTACAAGATTCTATCTTGTTACACTTTGTTATACCTGATATCTCCATTTGTTAAATTGGCAAAGAGTGAACTTCTTCTCTAAGGAAAATTGAAATAGTATTAGAGTTCTACCTGAATGCTCACATACGTTTCAAGTTTAATCCTACACACAAAACAGTGAAGTACTCCTTTATTTTCCAAAAAATACTCCAAGTTCTAATCAAGACTGCAATGCTTGAATTAGTGATTCAAAAAACTTTTGTATGTTTGACTGTGCTTTTTTTTTGAAAATGACTTTAAGTAAGTTTTTTAAATTAGATAAACTTCAGTGTTATAAATGCATAATAATAGGTAGAGTAGCTGTCATAACCTTATTAGCTTTTAATCATTTAACATTTAACCAAAGAAAATTAGTTCATATGTGTTAAAAGTAATCAGTACAGAAATTGAAATGAGTCTTAAGTTAAACACACCCACACCCCACACCCCACACATGTGTGCACACACACTCACACTCACACACATAACCAGTAATCAGACACATAAAAACACTAATTTAAAATTTTATATTTTATTTTAAGATTCATTTGAATTCTAGGTGATTTTTCACAAAATCAAAGTTTTACAGAGGTTAAAAACAAAGAATACATTCTTCCTTTCTAAAGCTTACTATTAGCTTTCCTAATCTGCAGAGATCTAATAGACTTTGAATCAGGTGCCAATGCCAACTTATTGCACTTTTTGTCAAGTATTCTGATATAATAGAATTCTCAGTTGTATATTATATGATGGAAATATATGCTATAAATGATGGTCATTTTACCAGGTGTGTGATCTAGGAATGGCGAGAACCACTGTATTCCTGCCATTCTGCCAGAAAACAAAAGTGTAAGTGAAGTGCTAAGAGATAAATCATCAGCTGACAAATTTATAATTCATAATAAAATAAGAAGTGATATCAGGGCACTGCCTCAGATTTATGAGTGAATCTAAGAAGCCACAGTCAGATCACCAAGAGTCATAAAAAGCAAATAAATAATAAGATAACAAATGCATTCTTATATATGTATGTATTTTGTGCTTTTCTTATATAACCAGCTAAACAGATGTTTGGATAACAATTCATTCAAGATGCATATGGGAGGGGGCATAATAAGTGTATAGTGAGTAAGGCACATACATGTCTTGTACATTGGTGTCCCATTTTGAACCCAGGTGTGGCTGAGGTGCCCGGTTGTGTGGGCAGGTGGCAGACAGGATACAGGCTTTTCTATACCCAGGGCTCTGCCCTGTGGGCCCTGGATGGTTGATGATCTGACATAGAAAAAGCTCTGGGTCCGCTGGGATGAACCCAGAGCTACAGGAGAGACTAGCATGCTACCTGTGGTGTATTCAATATGCCAAAAACAGTAACAGTAATGTACCTCATTCTGAACAAATGGAGACGATACTGGCACCCGCTCGAGCAAATCAATGAACAATGGGAAGACAAGTGACAAGTGGCAAGTGATGCCAAGAATGGAAGTTCTGGGAGTAAGTTCTGAGTATCCTGGATATGATCCTGAAAACAAAAACAGAAAAAAAAAAAAAATACGGTAGATCCTGAAAACAAAAACAGAAAAGAAAAAAATACATAGATGACTGGAGAGATAGTACAGTAGATAACTTGTTGCTTTCCATGTAGCTGTACTGGAAAATGCCCCCAGAACCAATATGTTCCCTAAACACCTCTGGAAATAAGTAATCCCTTACCACAGAGCCAAGAGCAAGTCCTGAGTGTAACTGAATAAAACAGAAACATGACCAGAAAAACAGCACAGCAGATTCACTGCTTGCCTTGCTCATAGAACACATTGGCAACAGACCTCATACCTGAGCACAGGAGTGATCTCTTATAGGTTCAAAAGCAAAAACAAAACTCAAAAATGAGGATTGGAAGTATCAGATAGTTGTCACTGAAGTCAGTATTTTAATAATATCATATAAATTTTTTTAAAAAATAATGACTAATTGATTATTTTAGCATCACATTCCCTTCAACAGATAATATTACAGTCAACTTCCCAATATCTGTCTGTATGTGATCATGTTTTGTATTTTATTGGGATATATCCCAGACTTGTCACTTGTCACTTGTCTTCCCATTGTTCATCGATTTACCCGAGTGGGTGCCAGTAGTATCTCCATTTGTTGAGAATAAGGTCCATTATTGTTAATGTTTTTTGGCAAATCTGATACACCACGGGTAGCTTGCCAGGCTCTGCCGTGATTCTGGGTTCATCCCAGAGGGCCCGGATACACCTTTTTTTTTTCAGTCCAATGTTGACATTTAACTTCAAGGTAAAAAAGAATTGCATACTCATTTATTTTCTGTATTTTAATTTTTTTCTTATTTTATGAAATGAGATAGCGTAATTGTATCAGACAGTTTATATTTTTTAATATCCTTTTCCTAATTTTGTTAGGTTTTCTATCCTTATACTTTTACAGTGGGAAGTCAAGTGTCCTTGTGCTTAACAGATTCTAAAACTTATTAGGTTAAAACTAAATTCTTTTTGTACTCCCATTTGTTAATTTGGCCATTTGTTAACTTTGAGCTTTATCTTCTACTGTACCCTTAGATCCAGTTAGCTGCTGAATATAGTTCTCTCTTTGGGCTGTGTCCTTCAAATTTATCACATTTCATTCATATTCTCTCCCAATATGTTCTTTTGGTTCATATCATTTAATGCTTACTTACCATAGTAATTTCCTACGCATTTCCTATCCTATACAAACAGACAGAGCATATTTTATATATGACCAGAATAAATAATATTCTGCATAAATAATATTATAAACAATGACACTTTATTTGATATTTGATATTCTGACTTTGATATTGTAAATAGAATTTTGCATTTTTTTGTTTATTTACCATGTAATCTTCAGAATAATTTGCATGTATCAGTAAGACTTGTGTGAATGATTGATTAAATTTGAGAGCCACTGTAGAAATGTGATTATAATTAAGAACTGTAGCCCCAAATTGCCATATATTACAGTTTATTGTTCCTAATCGCCCTTTAAAACTAAAGTACTATTCATGTTGTTCTGCAAGTTGAAATAGGATTCATGTTCTGACATTACACATAAGTAATTCTAAAATTCAATTTTGTTTATATTCTAGCCTCAACCTTTTTGTATTTTGCTTGTTTTTGAATCTCAATGTTTAGGAGTGTTTTCTTTTGACACCTTAATTTTTTTCTTCCTGGATTTCTACTTTCTTTTCCACTACCATCTGGATCACATTTACCATTCAAATAAATAACTCCATGAAAAACTTTCCTATGTATATAGTGGGTGCTACTCATCTACACTTTTACATTTTTTAAATACCTTATCATAGAATTTTATACAACCATGAGATATACAATTACAAACATGTTCATGTTCGGGTTTTGCAGTGCCCATTTCCCACCACCTATAACCCCAATTCATCCTCTCTCTCCCTAGCCTACCTCTATGGCAGGTTCTTTATCTCTTCTCTCTCTCTATACTCTCTCTCTTTCTTCTATTACACATTGTGCACTGCAATATATATGTTTAGAGGTTATTTGGTGTATCTTTTTTGCCTATATTCAATGCTCAGTTCTAGGCTGATTTTATCATTTTTGAAGATTATTAGTACACTGTTCTCTTCTCTGTCTTACCTAACCTCTGACTCCCACACATTTGTGGTAGATTCCACCTTTGACAAGACCTCCTGATTCATAAGTTTTGCCTGACCTTGGATATTGGTATCATAATATATATGTATATATACTATATATATATGCAAATAAATGCAGTCATTCTATATCTGTCTTTTTCCTTTTGGCTAACTTCACTCAACATGAGTCTCTCCATGTCCATCCATTTATAGGCAAATTTCATAACTTAATATTTCCTAACAGCTGCATAATATTCTATTGTGTAGATGTACCAAAGTTTCTTAATCCAGTCATCAGTTCTTGGGCACTCTGGTTGTTTTCAGATTCTGGCTATTGTGAATAGTGCGACTATGAATATAAAAGTACAGATGGTGTTGCCGCTGTGTGTTTTGAGCTTCCCAGGGTATATTCCCAGGAGTGATATGGCTCGGTCAAACAGGAGCTCAATTTCTAGTCTTTGAAGGAATGTCCATTTTGTTTTCCAAAAAAAGACTTTACCAGTCGACATTCCCACCAACAATGGATGAAAGTCCCTTTCTCCCGGCATCCAGCACCAGCACACTTAACTTAACACTATAGCAAGTCCTCAGGAAACTTCATTTGGGAAATAAACAAATAAAAGGGAAAATATGAGATATCAAATCAAGAAAAAAATAATAAAGGAATTGGTAGGATTTAAGGCAAAGGAGGAACAAAAAGCAATGTTTATTTTCTACCTATTTATTCTCTTTGCAGAGTTACATCATGTTAAAGAGGGTTTTTTGAATGACAGTAAATACAGTAGTAAAATATGTAAATGAAGTAAAAGCATAAGTATTAGAATAAGTCTAACAGAATGGCCTGATGCTTAAATAGTATTTTTATTTGAGAGTTGAGGCCAATATAGTCAAACAAAGATAAAAATATCATTTTGTTTCTCTGATATGGTTAAAAATATTTGCCATATGAGAGTTGGATAAAGGAGATCAGTATATGCTATTTTTAAATTAGGTAGAGACTTGCATGAACAGTTCTGGTTTCTTGAGTTTGTCAACACTTTTTAAAAACTTACACACTTTAGAGTTGCCCATCGCCCTCATGCTGTGAGCCACAAATGGAACAATACCAGCAAGAATACTCAGCTGTCTTGTCTCCTATAAATGTCAGAACTCATCTTCCTTTAATATCTCTACCAATATCATATGAAGAAATCACACACACATAAATACGAACACTCCGATTATTTCTTTAGATTTTTTTTAGATTTCAAAGCTATATCCAGAACAGAAGAATCTATCCCAGTAATTCTAATAATGCTACAAATAGATTTATATCAATTTATTTGTTTTAGTCAAATAACTCATTTACAATTAATTTTATAAGATATGAAACATTATTGTTAAGAAAAATAGAAAATAATGGTGCCTATTTTGAGAAAGTAAAATAAATTGTGGGTGTCTTTTTTCCCAAGAGGGGTGACTTCAATTTTTCTGATATATGTGTAGTTCCACATTCAACAGTCTCCCCTAAACATTCTGCAATTGTCAGTGGATGATGGAAAGGACACTAAAGCCACTCAGCTATGTTTCATAAGCCAACACAATTCTATCTTCCAAGAGTATCCTACCTGCTGAGATAGAAAATAAAATGAATTTTCCACAAAAAGAAAGGTTTCCAATAGCTAGTTTAGAAATGAGATCTATCCATATAATTTAACATAAAGTGCTGCTATTTTGCTTGTTCTTCCCAGCTTATGTCAGTATTATGACAAAATATTGTATATGATACATTTATATAAATCAATTATTTGATAATTTATATATATACTGATATGATTGTCATATAGGGTTAATTTTCATATAACGTTAGTAGCAAAGCACGAGACTCAGGCAACCATAAGCTAATGTCCGAACTGCTAAGCAGTGCAGAGAAGTGATAAAGGATGACTTCAAAGAGAGAAGAGCAGCAATACTGACCGATGCAGCAGAAGCTGGGAAAAGCACTCACAATGCCCCCTGTCCTTCACCAACTATAAGACCAAGATGACTGCCCTCCAAGGTCGTGATTAATCTTCACATCTTCAAGAATTTATTCATGACTTCTACTCAGATATCTTTGATAACCACTACCACCTGCTCCCATACAAAATTCCAAAGGATGCATATGGCATTCCCAACATTCTCCCTTCTGAAATCTACATGCCATTTTTTGGGTAAATTAGTGAACAGCACCCAGCCCAGACAAAGTGACAAAAACACCTGAAGAATCTGCCACCAGTACTCATCAATGCACTGGCTCAGCTCTTCACATGCTACCTTTCTGAATGCAAGGTGCCCTCCCAATGGAAAACCAGCAGGACAGTTCTACTGTTAAAAAAGGAGACAACCACAACATTAGCAACTATTGCCCCATCAGCCTGTTGTCCGTCATCTACAAGCTGTTCACTTGAGTCATCCTGAACAGGATTGGCAGAATATTAAATGAAGGACAAGCATGCGAACAAACTGACTTCCGAAAAGGATTCAGCACAGTTGAGGATATCCGCAGAGTAACCCATGCTCTTCAAGGTTTGTAGGGAGTTCAAGATGGTGCTCTCTCTCACATTCATTGATTTAAAGAGTCTTTGATTCTTTTGAGACCGATACAGTCATCGAAGCCCTAGCCAAACAAACCCAATACATCAAGATCCTTCATGAGCTGTATTATAGATTCACCACCAGTTCTCACCATTCTAAAGGAAGTGATGATCAATGTAAAAGAGGGGTCCAGCAGGGTAATATTATTTCACCAAAACTCTTCAGTGCCACCCTCAATAATGTCATGCGATAATTAGAATGAGGAGGAATGGGAGTGAAGATACATGGTTGGCAACTACACTGCCTCCACTTCGCTGATAATATCATTCTAATAAAACCAAACATTAGCCAAGCGGCACAAATGCTGGCTGACATCAACCAAGAATGTGGAAAGATAGGTCTACTGCTGAATCTCAACTAAACAATGTTCATGAAAAAGAGCTAGTTACAGAGGCCCCGTTCACTCTCAATGGAACAAACATCTCAAAATGCAGCAGTTAAGTGTACATAGGTGGAGAAATGAACGTGACAAACGACCTAGCACCTGAGCTGTGCAGGAGGAAGAGAGCAGAATGGAACGCCTTCAAGAACACAGAAGAAATAGCTAAAAAGACAAAGAACCTCTGGCTCCAGGCACAACTCTTTGACTCCACCATTCTCCCTACGTTAACATATACCTCAGAGACCTGGGGCCTATGAAAGCAGGATGAGAACACTATCTGGGTCTCCCAGAGAGGAATCGAAAGAGCTATGCTTGTAATATCACACCTCACTCAAGCGAGAGAAGGAATATGGAGTTCTGACCTCCATAGAAGATCCAGAGTCAGGGATGCTGTCTCATTTGCCAAGGCTTCGAAAATCAGATAGACTGGACATGTATTGCTACTTGGAGACGACCTATGAACTAGAGCTGTAACCAACTGGATTTCATGGGACGTCAAAATATCACGTGTCCCCCCACCTATGAAATGGTCAGATTTCTTATTTAAGACCCTGAATGAACAGTTTGAGGTTCTTTCATTCCTGGAGCAAGCAGATGCCATTGGGCTATGCTGGCCAGTGACAGGGACAAATGGAAACTTTTCTGACACCCACTCGAGCAAATAGACAAATAATGGGATGTCAAGTGATCAAGTGATAAGGTTATTTAATACAGCCATATAATGTCATAATTTCATATTATTTTGTGGTATGAACTTCTAAATTCTACTAACTTTTGATACTTTCAAATATACAACAGAGTACTGTTATATATAATTCCTTATTTGTCATTACATCTCTGGAATGTTTCCGCCTATACTTATAAGCTTTATGCCCTAAAATATTTTTTGATTTTTTTTTCTTCCTTTTTTGAGGAGTGCAAATTTTGTAGAATTAGCTTGGACAGTCTATAAAAATGTTTGAGAAAATTTAAGTTTGTATAATGATTATTACCTAACTACTTTTTCAGTTTTTCAGTTGACTTTGCTTATTCTGCTGATAAGTACATTCATGATATGACATATGTTGAAGCAATATCCTACTAAAATGAACCATTTAAAAAATAATTGAAAATAAATAGTTTAAATTAAATCGGAATGAATTAGATTCTTTCATACAGCAGGAAGAAGCACTTTGTTATATTCAACACAATTCTTGATTAAATATTAATTGAGCTATATCAATCTCAGTGCTTTCTAAGTCCTAATAATGTGTTGATATTAAGAAGGGGGGGGGGGGGGGGGGGGGGACAATAGTAAACCACAAAATGAAGTTTCTGATAACAAGGTATTATTCTGTATTTTTCGGTAATTGCTAACTATTGAGAACTCAGAATTAAAAAAATTAGTTTCTTTCAATGAGTATCTGAATAAAAATTTTGAAAGCATTTTTGCAGCATGTTTTACAAAACAAAAATGAAAATTAACAATGCTTCATTCTATTAAAATGTTGAGTTTGTTCTCAACAAGAGGATCATCAAAAAGAGATATGACATTTCAGAAAGAAACTGCTATGTGAATGTAAGATTATGTGTGTGTATGTGTGTATGTGAGTGTAAGGTATGGGTGTGTGAGTTTGTGTGTGTTTTTTCAAAATTCTTTTGCCAAAAGGACCTCCAGTTATTTATCTGGCTAAACACTTAGCCAGGTAAATTATATATATATATATAAATTATATATATATAAATTATATAAATATGAATTATATAAATATAAATTATATATATAAATTATATATATAAATTCTCTGCCCCTCGAGGAGTTGCAGGTGTGGCTGTGGTGCCCAGCTCTGTTGGCAGGTGTCAAACAGGAGATAGGCTTGGCCACACCCAGGGCTGTGCCCCATGGACCCTGGATGGTTGATGGTCTGACATCGTAAAAGACTGGGCCCCCTGGGCTGAACCCAGAGCCATGACAGAGCCTGGCAAGCTACCTGTGTTGTATTCTATTAGCCAAAAACAGTAACATAATGGACCTCATTCCCAACGAATGGAGACATTACTGGGACCCACTCAAGCAAATAGATAAACAACAGGAGGACAAGTGATACAAGTGATATATAAATCATGTGTGTATATATATATATATACACACACACCTAATATATATATTATATATATATATATATATCTTGAGGTTTCTATATATTTTGAGGTTTTTCAACTGAAGGGCTCAATACATGAGCCCCAAATACTACAAAAGTGTTAATGAAGTATAGACATGCAGAAATTAGGTAATCTATAGAGTTCTAAACAGCAGTCTTTTGTTCTAAATTCAGTGATATTCATATTTATCCAGAGGCTCTTTCCCTCATCCAATAGCATTCACTATATAAGTATTTAAAAAGAAAACCTATCGTATTGCTGTAAATCCATTTGAATGAATTTGTCTTGAATTAGATGGATCAACATAAATCAAGGAATCATTTGTCTTTACTCTTAACATAGCATTGCCCATACCGTTTTCTGAGATCTTCGGTTCAGGGGATCATATGTGCCACAAATCCAGAAAAATTCTCTTTTCAAAGTGGGAAAATTACAAAACACAGGTGACTGCAGAATAAACTGTTTCTAACCATATCACTTATCTATCTTGTGCTGATTTGATGGATCTTTGAGAATGCCTTTTAAAAAGTCTAATAAAAACATGGGGCCAGAGCAATAGCACAGAGGGTAGGGCGTTTGCCTTGCATGCGGCCAACCCCAGTTTGATCCCAGGCATCCCATATGGTCCCCAAGCACTGCCAAGTATAATTCCTAAGTGCAGAGCCAGGATTAACCCCTGAGCATTGCCGGGTGTGACCCATAAAAGAAAAAATCTAATAAAAACATGGTATTAATAAGTATAAAATGTAGAGAAGGTATGCCATAACAGATTTACTTACTAATACTATTTTATCTTCAGTAATTTACTTCTTCATTGTTTTCATTCACTGACCCACTTGAAAAGCAATGGTTTACCTAGGTGAAATTAGAGATTGTGGGATTAGGTTCCTGTCCTATAACATAACATTTCTTCATTGTGTATCCATCATATCAGTAGGCCAGTGTTCAATTAAATAACTTACTATTCTGGGAAGTTAATCAAATATCATTTACATGTTATAGTAATCTTGTAGTTGCATTTAACAGAGCTGGAGAAAGATGCTCTGAAAAATTATGTTTTCTTTGGGGGTATTACTGGTTATTATCAAAGGTAATAGAAACAATTATTGACAAATAGAATCATTGTAACTGGGGAACCAGATTTTGAGAAGATTACAAACTATTTCACCATGAAAGGTATTACATAAATATTACTGCTGGCCAGAAGCAGTGAGAATTTAGAGAGAAATACTGTTAATCCAAAATATTGACATGGACCAGCAAAATCATATTTTCTTATATGATATTATCCACTTAAATTCATTTAGAGATTTATGATTGCTATAAAACAACAGAAGCATGAATATTGAGTTGCTAGAAAAGAATTATTTTAGTGATATCACAGCTTATTCACTGGTGCCTTACAACTAACCCTAGTTTATGGTAACTATGATAGATATTTTTTGTCCCACAAATACTTGTACTATAAAGTATGGGTCATCTACTATTCTTAGGATATTTCTTTAAAGGTTTTTCATCGTGTTGGTGCAGTAGTGGAGCCACAGAGGAAGAAAGTAAGTACTATGAAAAATGTAACTTACTAAACGTAGAGGAGCTAGACAGTAGTCCAACTGCACCTGAGCAGTGGACTGGCATAGCAGTTTACCAGGAGAGCAAGATGGTTTTTGAGAGCAAAGTTGTCTATTCAATGAGACCTACACAGTGGGCGTTGTAAGAGTGATCTTCTTAGTCTTGGGGAGAATTTTTATTGTGTGTCTTTCAATGCGTATGTTGGGAAATTTCTGTTCTTAATAGATTAGTAAAATCAAGGATATGGGTTAAGCAAGCAATATGCTGTCATTTATGGAAAGTATGTAACATTTTCATTCAATTATGAGAAGGGAATGATTTGTATATAAATTTATTTGAGTCTTTATTTGAGAAAGAAGGTAGCTGGGCCACTTCAGAAATTGAGCAGTAGAGTTTAGTGACACTGGGACTTCTAAAGTCTCTGTATGTGAACAGGGACAGATAAGCCAATCATGGGACAGCATTAGCCTGTCAGACATTTTAGACCTGATAATTAAACAAGCAATTTTAAAAATTATTATTTAAGTACTATATTTACAATTCTGTCAATTATACTTTCATTCAGTATTTATTCTTTTTTAAAGTCATGATCGTTGCCTCAACTGTATACCTTTTCCCTCAGCCAGTGTGATATAGCCTCTTGACTTCATCCCCCTCCACCCGCCACACACGTAAGCTTAGTTCTATAGGCAAAATCTCCAGTACTAGAAACTTTTATTTACTAATTTTAAACCCCAGTGGCCCTTAGATTGATTCTAGTTCCTTATACTCCAATAGAGCCTGATCGTGGGTCTGGAAGGACCCAGGGCAAGCCATGAATAAGCTACGCTGGCCTCAACGTGGGATGGACTAAATGTCAGAAGCAGCATAATAAGCTAAGAGCAAGGTCACAGAACAAACTGTGTCCTAACCAAAGATAAGCGACTGAATTTGAACCTGGTTTGTGTTAGGATAAAATTAACCTGATTATCCTGGCCTGAGATCTGTAGTCTGTAATATATAGTAAGATTTCCCCAGGAACCTGAAAATTTTTCATCCAGGGTAAATGTAAGTAAATGTCTGTATTGCTTACTTGTTTTTACAAAATAACTTGAAATATTATAAAGGTGCTTGTTTACCAGTAAACAGAGAGGAGAAAACAACATGCCTTTGTCTGTCTGTGGCTTGGGCAATCCTATAGGACTAAGGCAAGATCCCATCTCTGGGCGAAGTATCCTGGCATTCCAACTGGGAAAAGTGGGGCCTTTCATTGCTTCTCATTGTTTCAAGATCAATGTCCATCACCTTTGGTAATTCCAACCCCTTATCCTTTTCTGAAGTATATAAATAGCAGACTTGACTTTAGAGTGAGGAGAGATTAAAAAACTTCAGATTTCAAGCGCTTGTGGTTTTGTTTCTTTGACCATCGATTGGGTGGAACCTTTGTAGGCACCAAACAAGGCAGGGACTATGCTGGCTGAACCTCAATATCTGTTGGAGACCCTACTGGACCCCAACCGGGTCCACTATGTTATAAGGAGGTATATAAGCAATTATAAGGAGGGAGATTTAAATCTTTTGTTAATGGGCCCTTCATGGATCCTAGGTGACCTTGGATGGGTTTTGAGTCTAAGAACTTCATCTGAAATTCATTGCCAAGAATTCTCCCACCCTCGACCTCCAACTACCTGCCAGTTACACAAGAAAACAGATACTGAGACTGAGTATCATTTAGCTCCATAGGGAACATGGGGAATTCTGTTTTTTGATACATAATATTAATGTGTGATTATCTTCTTTCCTTTCTTTGTTTCATATATTTCATTGCTGTTTTTTGATATAATTATGTGTCTTCTCCATCTCTGCCTCTTTCATTGCCTTGCTTTTCACTTAACCTCAGTGACTGAACCTGAAACAAGGGGAACAAGTTCTTAAGTAAATTTTATTTTAGGACTTCTTGGAGTGACTGGACTTACCTAGTTTTAGAGGAGGCACATGCCTATTTAATATTTACTTGCCCCCTCCACCTTGACAACATTCACTCTGATTATCTGATTTGTCCTCAGGACGTTACTCAAAATAAAACTTCAGTTAATGAAAAGTAGATGTATTAGACTTTGAATCTAGAGAAATGACTTAGAATACCTTTTATTTATGTTGGGTAAGCCTATTTTATAAGGGAGCTACAGATACTAATCAGAAACTTGTGTAGCACTAAAAAAGGGTAAAAGTTCAGAAGGGAATGAAAAGTTGCTCCAAAAGAATGGGGCTTTAATCCTTCTAAACTCAGTCTCCATTGACATTTCCAATAACTATAATTTTTCTTTTCACGTCATATTATCTTGGTTGCTTCTTGTTGTTGTAGTTCTTTTGCTTTGTATGGATTTTGTTTATTGGGGGGTACACATGGTGAGAGAATTTTGGGGGTTACTTTGGCATCGACCTCAGGGCTTATTCCTGGTGGTACTCAGGGTACCAAAAGAAGGTGCTGGGTATTCAATCCAGCTGGGTCACATGCAAGATAAACACCCTACCACTGTACTATCTCCCCAGCCCCCATTTCATGTGTTAATAAGAAAAAAAAACATACTTGGAAACTTTGTGTATTACAGTATCACTCTTTAGCAAATAAATTTAATGGGGATGTATTAAAGGACATTATAATAATTAAGATTAAATATTATGGTGGGTTTTTGTGATTTGAAAATGTATAATATTGTACACAATTTTTGGACTATAGCATGACTCTAGCAAATAAATTTATGCAAAATATATTAAAGAGCATTTTAATGGTTAAAAACAATTATTGTAGGTTTTCCTTTGTGATTTAAAGATCTGTTATATTGTATATAATTTTATGGATAATTTTTTTAATTTGGGTTCTTAGGCAATGCTAAATCCAGATAACAAAAAAAATTACAAATCAACAGAAAATATTTTTTAAATAATTCAGTTAAGTACTAAGTGAAGATAATAGTTTAGCTTTACTTCAGTAAGAATAGTTTTAGTTTCTTACACAATGAAAAACATTGAGAGTATTTATAGAAAAGATCTTTGTGTTTCATATAAGCAAACTATTTTAAAAATTATGCTGAGCTGGGAATATATCTCTGAGATAGAATGCATGATTTTCATGTAGTAGGTCCTAGAGTTCACCCTAATTTTGATTTATTCCATCATATACACATATACAGAACAACAAGATAGGATGCAGAAATTCTAAGATTGAACTTCCTGGTCCACTGCTTTGATAGCTATTTTATAGCAAATCTAGAAAATTTCTGTCATCTCAGTTATATTTCCACAAAGTTCATGCTGAGAATAATAACAGTATTTAAATAACTTGAACATCAAGATATTTGGTTTTGCTTTTTCAATAATTAACGCATAATTGTTTGCATGCTTAACAGATTTACTTTATATATTACGTATTAAAAATGACCACCTATGAATGCTTAAAATTTATAAGAAATATATAAAACAGAATTAAACAATGTGTGAGATTATTTAGAATGGCTAGCTTAGTGTTCAAAACTTATAGCATGGTTCTATTATGATATATTTATTGGAAATCACAGCAAAATATATTCAAAACAGTATAAGTTCATTACAAATGATACATAGTATCCTTGACATTTACAACATTTCAATCAATGTCTCTTTGAATTATATCTAGTTGTATATTCTATATGAAATGATTTGTCTTATTCAGGAAATAACCAGCATATAATTTTTAAAACACCTGTTTTAAAATTATATTTATAAGATGTTTTCTGAATTATAACTCAGGAGTTATATATATTGTTCATCAAATACTATTTAAAGTATGATAATATTTTTATTAAATACAATACTTACTTCGTTTAACATAAAACTGCATTTAGTAGATCACATCTTGGGATAATATACTAAAACATCAATTTTAGCTTATTCCATAATAACAACTCAGTGGAATAAGAAAGTAATTTCATTTATACTGTGGTGATTAAAAAATCTAGAGAAAATGGTGTGATAAAAAAATCAATGCAGCTTCCCCATACTGATTTGGTGGTTTTGGTAGTTTGTAAATATTAAAGGTTTGAAGTGAAATTCATAAGTTTTCTGTATAGCAATTTCTCTTTGTGACAGAAACACAATGTTTGATGGACTGCTTAAATCACTTCACTCACCACTGAACTGAAACTAAGAAGAAACATCTGTATAGTACCAGTGACTAGGCACAAACATTTCAGGAATAGAAATGAAGATGAAATGGATGATTCATCTTATCATAACCAAAAAAGTGGGTTTATATGTGCAATATAATTATCTTAATTGATGTTAGTTAAAAATGAGGCTTAAATTTCCTCATCCTATTGAATTACCAGTAGGTAATTATGGAAAAGTCGAAATTTTAACCCCAAAAACATTACTGCACCTGCAGCTCTGATTAAAAAATTTGTGTATTGAAATTGTTAGCTTACAGAGCTCTATCCTCAAGGAAATACATTATATAACAAAATGGTGTGACTAATCATTGATTTTAAGTAGATATTCCTCTGCACACCATTTTTATATTGCTTTGCACTATTAAAAATGCAAATAAAAACTATTTCCCAATGATAACATTTTAGTCATAAATATCATATTGCTTTCCATGTAAGTTCTGTACTGCACCAATAATCATTTTGTTTTGAGGAAAGTATCCCCCTAATAGCATTCAGGGATTCTGGGGCCTCCCACTCTCAATTCTCAGTTGACTGGGTCTACAGTTCAATGCAAGGACCTGACGATGCAGTAGAGTTCAGGTGATGTAGTGCCAGGATAACCTCCCCATATCCTCTAAGTATGACTTACCTTAATCAAGTCAGAAACTACACAATAAGCTAAATTATTTATGCAGAAACCAATGCATGAGGAAAAATTATTGAATTTTAAAATTTATGAAATATTGTCTTTTATTATCTAAAATCTAATAATAATTTTCACATAGATTTAATATTTTTCTTTATTTTATTTTATTTTATTTTATTTTTGCTTTTTGGGCCACACCCAACAATGCTCAGGGGTTGGCTCTGCACTCAGGAATTATTCCTGGCAGTGCTCAGGGGACCATATGGGATGCCAAGGATCAAACCCAGGTCGGCCACATGCAGAGCAAATGCCCTACCCTATGAACTATTGTTCTGGCCCCCACATAGATATAATCTTAAACTATTTTCCCAGAGATTAACTAAATGGTACATAAAGAAAATCACATTGAATAATTAATGCATGAGTGTTGGGTATTAACCTAAATGTTTTAGGTTTCATCAATTGCCCCGTCTCCCTCCTCCTGAGAAGTTTACATTGCTTTTATGAGCACCCCTAATCCCTGAGTTATCTTTAACCCTTCCTCTATGCTTTACCACTCATTCTGTTTGCTGCTTCATTACTCAAGTTAGGTTTGGTTACATATGAAGTCAAACCTACGGATGACTATGGATGGATGACTCTAGTGAATTAATTGCTTTTCTCATCTCTTATAGAACTTTTGTATTTTACTATAGAATAATGTTCTTTGTTTAAACACAGGAAGATGGTTACTGATAACTAACATCTTGAAGTTAATTGACTCTAGTATATCCATTCCTGGGCAAAGTCATAACTACGTGAACAGTTAATAAAACCCAAAGCAAGGGTTCAATCTAGGGATCTCTGTTTAGATTCAAGGCTAGCAGTAAAGCTACCCTGGCTTCCATATGGGACAGTCTAGAAATTCATAGCTTTGATACAAGCTGTAATGACCTAAGAGTCAGGACACCTTGGGGTAGAAGCTAAAGTGGTCTAACAATTTAGTCTAGATTTATGGTAAAAGCCAGCCCACTTTTAACTTCTGCCCTGGAACCAGAGAACTAATGTTTTGGAATATATATATTCTCGCTATGTTTATCAAACAACTGCAAATATTATGGTAGGTAAACTTGATTATTAAATATGTACTAGCAGCAATGGAAAGAGAAAGGCAATATAGATGAAATGACACCCCTAGACGGATTTCTCAGTATAGCCTCTAGACAGTGTCTCCTTAAGTCAATCCTCCCAAAGAATTAATGCTTTACCTCTGTAAGTGATCTTCATGCGTATGTGAAGTCTTATACCTCAAATCCTCTCAAAGGTTCTAAAATAAGGTGTTTGGTTCTAAGTAAACTGGCCAATGACCATCAGTTGTTATTCTCCATCTCACCATCTCCTTGTACCTCCCCTGAGTACAAGGAGTGACTATATCATTGGCCACTGCATGCATGGTACCAAGGGACACCTAACACACACCACACCCAATTAGTTCCTCACACACAAGTAATAAGAGATCTTGTTGGACTGTCGGAGATGCCTCCTGGGTTCCCAACAGTGTCGGGAAGCAAGCTCTCTTCTACCTCTGAAGTCAGCGGGAATGGATGAAAACTCAGGAATCCGATGCAGTTTTAAAGGGCTTTACTAACACAGGTTTCAATATACAATCCAATAGCAGGGAAAAACTCCAGACTCTGAGTTCCCAGCTAGGCCCCAGCCAGGTGTAGGCCAAGATGACTGCCACCACGTGTTGAGGACCAACAGAGAATGAAGAGGACGGAGAAGCAAAATGCCAAGGGAAGCTGAAATGGCAAAAAAGGAAAAAAAGAGCTTCTTTCTTTTGTCGCTTATTTGATAGCTAGAAATTCCCCCAAACTCCCCAGTCCAGCCCATTCTGGGCTGGCTATCTAGAGATGAAAACAGGAAAATAGCTCTATAGAAATGAAGCAACTTCAGGAGGCCTTTTGGCTGTTTACAAGGACCCAGAGCTAATTCAAAGCCTCCTAGCAGAGCTGGGAGGAGCTATAAGCTAAATGTAACTCCCCTGGCAGGGAGGGTCAAATGCCCTTAGGTAATTTCTCTCAGCGCCTCACCTAATGTCTTGAGCCAAGATCTGCCTGGAAATGCCTTTATAGGATAGAGAAGGGGGTTTCTGAGATGGCATGTCTCTGTACCAAAGACTATACTAATGCCAGTTAAATATTTATTCAAGCCTTCACAAGAGTCTTGTCTTCTTCATGGTAATTTTGTATTTTAGTTGCCTTTGTGTTATCAGGGAGCCATGCTTGCTTGCTTGAAGGCAAACAGCATTTCTCTCTGGTCTAATTACTTAGAGATTCAACGTGGCCAGGCAAATATGCTGGTAAGATCTAGCTAGTTCCACGATGATTGTGGTAGCATGAGAGAATATTTATATCAGCCAGTACAGAATACATGGTCAGATAAACTCCCACATTTAGACTATCCCCCTTATCTACAAAGTGACCTGCAGGAGGCAATCCAGGGCAGATGCAGAGACTTTTAGGCTTTTAGGTGTCCTGCAACATTGGGCAATTCATAATTTGGCAGAACAACTTGTGATTCTACAAACGAGAGATCTGAGCAGATTTGTTGTGTTTAAGTTGTTCTGCAAAGCAATTGATGTTTGAGATTACCTCCTATTTCCTTTAACTACTTCCTTCAAATTAGTGTATCTATAACATATGTGCAGATTATTGAAAGTGTTGACAAATAAATTACTTTTGGGGTCTTGGACCTATGTATCTGATCAGACACTCCTGTATTTAGCATGGTGCTCTCTACTTTACCAGTCCATTATCTAAATCTCTAAAGGCAAATAAGTATTAATTAGCATTTGTCATTCTAACTGGTTACCATAAAATACATATTTCAAAAATATATGAAAAAATAAAATTCAGCTATGTGAATATGTTGCTTATATATTATGTCATGCATTTATTTTCTAGAGGAAAATTTGTAATACAACAATAAGATATTAAGAAAAGAAGTGAAATTGCTATTACAATATGCACTTTATCAGTCATTAAACTTATCCACTTTATATCTTCAACTCATTTTACTCTATACTTCCTTAGCTCATAAAAACCAACTTATATTTTTCTTTAAATAATTGAGCTAACATATAAAACACATAGTCCTATTAAATGCACCAGAGTTTTGAAATATCGAAGAGCATTTTTCCTCATAAAATGATGTTGTAATTTATTTTCTCAGTCTCTATAGTTAATACTGAATGAGTATTTTTTCATTTTTATTTTTTATTTTTTTTAGTAGGTTTCCCAGCTACAGGATTATGCTTAGCAAATAATAATTAACACCCGTCTCCTCTTCCAGAAAAGTGACCACATCAGATGGTTTCTATGGCCACCTTCATTTTGAGCACAGATGTTGGCTAGTGACTAGTGTAAGGATTCCAGGAAATTCATTTCAAGTTAGCACTGAGTGTTTGAGTCAATTTGTGTGGTACATCTTACTCATAAGCAAGTCTAACTTCTAGATAAAAATGACATTATTACTTAAAATATGTCTCCTAATTATCATTGCAACATTTCAATCTCTTTTTATATCTTTCCCTTAAATAAAATAATTTCATAAAAATTAAAACTTCACACTTTAGATCCTGCTTGTTGGAAACTTGACCTAATTTTTTTTTTTTTGCTGTTTTCACTAGAAATCATTCTATGATTTTGTTCCTGAGGCTATGTTTCTGAATGGCAGTAAAGATCAAATCACATCACTTGCTAGTGGAAAATTGATCAATCTTGGCCCATTCCTGCAGCATGATTATTAATATTACATCTCTTAGAGAGGAATCAAGAATAATTAGAGAGAAAATATTAGCAATATAATATCTAGGTGTTTCACAGCATGGTAGAGACAGCAATTATCAGAGCAGAAGGATTAGATTGTAGTGACTAAATGCTAACAATTAATCTTGAAAAGTTGTAGTCTCAGATTAGTCAATAATTTAAAGACATTTTTTAAAGTTGGATTTACTCCTTGAAAGGATGAGGATAACGAGATAGTTTAATATCAGACCTAGTACATATAAAAGAGATAGATGTTCAGAGACAAAATTATTAGTTTAGAAATATGCTTAGGGGCCGGAGCGATAGCCCAGTGGGTAGGGCGTTTGCCTTGCACACAGCCGGCCTGTGCCGGCCCGGGTTCGATCCCGGCATCCCATATGGTCCCCCGAGCACTGCCAGGAGTAATTCCTGAGTGCAGAGCCAGGATTAACCCCTGAGCATCGCCAGGTGTGACCCAAAAAGTAAAAAAAAAAAAAAAGAAATATGCTTAAATTAATGCCCAGCGTGGAAGGCAAGAGCCGGGATAGGGATATAAGGACTAACAAAGTGCATCAATTCTTAGTGTCCTTGTTATAGATGAGGATCCACTTCCTTAGAGTTGATCAAAGTCTTTACTGGTGCTGTAGGACGTTTTCCCTCTTTGGGATATGCCAGGCCTTTTCCCTTGAGAGCAGACAAATAACTATTTTAAGATCCAAACATGGACCATATGAGTCAAGTGCTTAGTTTAATAAGAGAAGAAATAAATTTTAGGGGTTGGAGTGATAGTGATAGCAGTGAGGGAGTTTCCCTTGCAGTTGGCCATTCCAGGTTTGATCCCTGGCATCCCATATGGTCCCCCAAGCACCATGAGGAGTAATTCCTGAGTGCAGAGCCAGGAGTAACCCCCTGAGCATCTCCTGATGTGACCCTTCCCCCCCAAATAAAATAAAGAAATGGATTTTAAACTGAAGGAGATATAGCACCTATCAAATATGGGCTAATATGGAAAGTAAGTATGTCTAGCAGAGAATTGCTACTCTTGATTTCTATTCATTGTTATTTTTTGCTGTTTAAATTTTTAAAAAATTAAATATTTTGTCACATACTGAATGTAAATATGAAGTTTATACAAAATTTGGTAAGTAAACGAGGAAATTATACCTTACTATATTAAGTATAGTAAGAGAGGAAATATTACTCTCCTACTTTTCTCAGAAAAGAAAATATGGCTGAGAGTGCAGTCCCCCAAAAAATTAAAAACCCAGTGCGTAACTCTACCAAGCTATATCTTTAACCGTTTGCACCTATACTGCATATCTCAGACGAAAAGTTGAAATGGAAAGTTTAAATAAGTTCTGGCCTGAATTTCTCTTTTCTTTCTCCCCCCTCTCAGTTACTCTGTTTGCTCTTGGCTTTATTTCTTCACAGTTCCTCTCTCTGTTTCTCTCTGTATTTCTCTCTGTCTTTTTTTATTTATTATTTGGGAGGTGGAGGCGCATCTGAGAATGCTCAGGAGTTACTCCTGGCTCTGCACTCAGAAGTTTTTGTAGTGGTTCTTGTGATACTGTATGGGATGCTGGGGATTGAACCCCACGTTGGCAATGTGCCCTTGTAATTTAAACATCCTACCCATTACACAAATTGTTAAATGTGGGAGATTTTTAAACGTTTTATATGGTTTTAGGTCAAAGCCTGCACTGTGCTGGACTTACACCTGGCTGTCACATATCGGATGCTGAGGATCAAGCTGATTCAACCAAGTGCAAGGCAAGCACCTTACCTGCTGCATATCACTCTGGCCCTGTCTCTAGAAAAAAACTTCTATCATCACAGCAATTAATACATTATATGCGACCTGGGAAAATGAATAAGCTAATAATACAACAAGTTGTGTCAATGTTACTCCAACTTAATGCTTCAAAACATACATTTTCAGTAATGACTACACTTAGAAAGACTGATTTGTGAAGAAAGAAGATTATGATCATTTTCAAATGTCAGATTTATTATTGTGCAACTATTACCTTCACTGACAGTAAGACTGCTTTGTAGAACTCTAACAAGCAGTAAACTCTGTTAAGGGAAGAAAATTCCTAACCTGTATACACATTGCTTGTTTTAGGAAGACAAGCAGTTTTTTTTCAGTGAAATAATTTGTCTGCATCTCTAATTTACAATATTAAGTGGACTGTAGAATGCAGTTTCTTTTCTTTAATTGGAGACAGAATTTATTTCCCATTGATTATTATGGCATAGTCAAATAGATACTCAGTAGCCAGAGTGATAGTACAGCAGTTCAGAGGCTTACTAACTCAAGTTTGATCTTTATATGATGAACTGAGCATGGCTATGAGTGATCCTTAAGTGCAGAAACAGGAGTAAACCCTAAGCACTGGTTGGTGTAGTCCCAAAACAAAGCAAAAAAAACACATACTTAAATTTTGTTTTTTCAAGCCCAGACCAGGTATGCCTGATCCAGAAACTCACATACATGGGGTAGAGCTGCTAACAGTTCTCCCTGTTCCCAGCTGATCACAAGTCACCCAGAAGGAAAGGCAGGTTCTAGCCCTGGCCCGCCACCCCAGCAAGCCTTGCAAGAAGCCAGAGGAACCCCCACACCATGAGGACCTCCATTTTCCACATCCGACTCCCGAGCTCCTCAGCTCCACCCAGCAGAAAAACTTATCACAAGCCCGGCTGCACGGTTCATCAATATCAAATGAGGTTAGAGGTGACTACAAGAGTATCTTACCTACACAGCAGAGCCTGGCAAGCTAGCCGTGTCATATTTGATATGCCAAATACCAGTAACAATTATAGACCTCATTCCCATGACCTGATGGGATAGTTTGAGGCTCTTTATGTTACAGGAGCCAGCAGATGCCCTTGAGCTACGCTAGCATGTGACAGGTCTTATGGAGATGTTACTGGTGCCCGCCCAAGAAAATCGATGATCAACGGGAAGACAAGTGATACAAGTGATTAAGAATATCATTTAGAAGCATTAGTTCATTATACTGGTGAAGGGTCATCACCATCCTTCTCCAAAACACATTTTAAGCAAAACTAAAAGTACATTAGATAATTTCCACCTTTGTCAGAGTTTGGTAAGACAGAAAATGGAACAGGGTGCTAATAATAGTCGAGGGTACTAATGCCAACCTAGAACTGGGCTTAAATAGGGCAAAGGATACACGCCCTTTTAATGTATGTTCTGTAATCCTGTCTGGAAGGGGGGAGGAGAGAGAGAGAGAGAAAGGGAAAGAAATAAAGAACCTGCCATGGAGCAGGGCTGGGGAAGGGGGGGGGAACCGGGGATGTTGGTGGTGGGGAGATGGGCACTGGTGGAGGGGCGGGTGCTGATACACTGTATGACCAAATCCAAACATGAACTTTTTATGTATATCTTTTTATTTGTATACTCACGGTGGTATAATAAAATACTTAAAAAAAACAAGAACATAAAGTACTAGAAGGTGTCCTCAGAGTGTTCTCCTTTTTACTCCATTCCCTTTCAACCATAACTTTATTCTATTTTTTCCTCTTTTTTCATTATAATATTCCTTTAGCTTCTTGACACACTTCTTTCATCATAACAATGCATTGTATTCCATTTTACAAAGAGTATTGGTTTCTACTTAATCATTCATTTATTTTAAGATAACATATACATTTTTTAGTCATTTTGGTTCTTTGTTTTGGCAGCCTAGTTTGACCCTGAGATCTTATTAGCCACTCCTTGTTTGTCCTGGATAAAGAAACATTGGTACATCTACACAATGGAATATTATGCAGCTGTTAAGAAAAATGAAGTTATGAAATTTGCCTATAAATGTTTGGACATGGAGAGGATCATGTTGAGTGAAATTATCCAGAAGGCGAGAGACAGATATAGAATGACTGCATCTATTTGCATGACATAAATATATATATATATATATGTGTGTGGTGTGGTATATATATGTATATATATATCCATATTATGATACCAATATCCAAATCAGGTGAAACGTGGACCAGGAGGTCTTTTACCACAAACGTGTGGGAGCACTGTGCCAATAAGTGTCGAAAGTGCTATTACCACATAGAACTTAGCATTAAATACAGGAAAGAGATACACATGATAACCTCTAAGTATATGTATTACAATCCACAATATGTAAGAGAAGGAAGAGAGAACGAGAGAGAGATAGAAAGAAAAAGAGAGAAAATAGACGGAGAACCTGTCATGGAGGCAGGCTAGGAGATGGGGGAGGGAATCGGGGGACATTGATGGTGGGAAGCGGGCACTGGTGGAGGGATGGGAGCTGGAACCCTGTATGACCAAAACCCAAACATGAACATTTTTATAATTATTAAAAATAAATAAATAAATACAAATTTAAAAAGAAATGCTCAAACAACTAGATTGAGCTTTCAGGAGTGAACTTCCAGGTCCTGAGCAGAGCTGGGAGATGCTATGCCCCATATCCAACCACAAAGCAACCAAACAACATTTCTAGTTCAGTGAGAGACGTTAGAAGCAAATCTTGTTTTATCTTTTCAATTTTCTCACTAGAGTTTTCTTTCTCTGAGCCTTCTTTGGTTCTGTAGCTGCCATCGTTTTTAATTCAGCAGCTACACATTGAGGGGGTTCCCATGGCTCAGTGAACATATTCAAATCAGGCAAAAGTGGGAAAACACAGTTTATACCCAGAAAACATGCAATGCTAAATATTCATATGTCAATTGCTTCTCTATTTCATATGCCTGGCTTCATTAAAGACAACATGCCTTGAAATCCCCATAGTAATAACCAACTCTTTATTTTAGGTGTCATGCCAAAGTCTTAAGTGATTTATTGCACCTATTGTAAATAGTCACCTAACTTGAAACTCATGCATTAAAGTTTGTTATTATTCTCCTTGCTTAGTACTTGGGAATTCTTCCTGATGGTGGTCGAAGAACCATTTGGGGTGCTGGAGATCAAATCCAGGTTAGCCACATGAAAGGCAAATGTCCTACCCTCAGTACTATCTCTCCAGACCCCAGAGTTTTTAAAAGTTATCAATATGTTACTGAGGGAAACACAAAATGAAACACTTATAGGTAACAATTGAGTTTGGAAACGGCTTTATTAAAGAATTTTATTTTAATCTAGGTCTTGAACAATGCTTGATAGTGATATGATAATAACATGGAATAAACTGGGTATAGACATTTTATGAAAGAAAGGACTCAGGAAACTTGAAAGAAAACAGTGAAGAATTGGAAAAATCACTCTTAGTTTAATCTAATAGATCATAAATTTAATCCTTAAAATAGATTTTTTAAAGAAACAAAAAATTCAATCATACTAAAGAATGAGTAGAATTGAATAATGCTTTATTTAAATTCATCAGTAAAAGTCAGAGAGGTAATATAAGTAACTTCCTTTCCTTGCATGTAGCAGTCAACCCAGCTTGAATTCACTGAACACAAACGATTCCCTGAATACTAATTTCATGAGTACTAGTACAGAACTAAGAGTTTACTATGAGCACTATTAGGTGTGGACCAAACCTTAATAAGCACTAAATAAAAAAAGCATAACTTGAGTAAATTAATGGGGTTGTACTTGTGACTTTATTTTAAGCTTATTTACATGTTTACTCAGGAGGCTTAATTACATGTTGACTAGAGAAAGTTGGTATGTTATAAACAAAAGGATAAGGCAAATGATCTAATTCATTTTAAAACAGGAAGCTAGGAAGCATTTTTTAAAAAAAACTATAGAAAGAAAATCCAATCTATAGGAAATAATTTATCAGTACTATGAAAATGTATAATTTTTTGCTGCAAAGCAATTTGGTTATAAATATTGTGTAAAATTTATAGGTAAAATTTTAATTACAAATGATAAAGTTAGTTGAGGACATGTATGTGGTATCCTGTTTCGTTTCAAATTTAGCAAATTCATTCATCAACTCAAATGTGAAGAAAAGAGGTGGGCCTTAAAGAGAGCAATGATTATTCTGAGAACAACACGTAGGCTCAATACAGTCTTTTTCCTTCTCTAAATAATCACAGGAAACAACTTTTCTATAATTTTAAGACTTATCTTTATGGGGATAGAAAAAAATTTCTAGAAATTTTAACTAAGAAAAACCAAGAATACAGATACCACTTATAAGAAAGTTTTAATATGAAAACCCTGTATTAGAAAAAAAATAAAGATTCTAAAATCTATCACAGAATATTGAAGTTGTAGAATACTTTGTTTTTTAAAGATTTTGTTATACAACTGTGAGATATGCAGTTACAAAGATGTTCATGTTCGGGTTTCGGTCATACAGTGTTCCAGGACCCATGCCCCCATAAGTGCCCATTTCCCATCACCAATAACTCCAATTCCTCCCCCTCCCTAGCCTGCCTCTATGGCAGGTTCTCTCTCTCTCTCTCTCTCTCTCTCTCTCTCTCTCTCTCTCTCTCTTTCTCTCTCTTTTTCTTACACATTGTGAATTGCAATATATACATTTAGAGGTTATCTGGTGTATATTTTTGCCTATATTCAATGCTCAGTACTAGGCTGGTATCATTTTTGAGTGAGAGCTGCTACTGGCTCTCACTGTGCCCAGCGCTCATGAGGTGCCGGGAGGGATGGCAGGTTCTGGCCCTGGCCCGCCACCCCAGCAGAGTCTCACAACAAGCCAGACCCCCCACTCCATGAGGACCTCCATTTTCCACATCTGGACTTCCTCCTAGTCAGAACTCCACCCAGCAGACCAGCCTATCACAGCCCAGCTCGTGTGGCCGCAAGCAGCCGCGCGGTTCATCAATAAATGCTGGATTTTGAGATGACTACAAGAGTATGCTACCCACACGACAGAGCCTGGCAAGCTACCCGTGTCGTATTTGATATGCCAAATACCAGTAACAATTATAGACCTCATTCCCATGACCTGATGGAATGGTTTGAGGCTCTTTATGTTCCTGGAGCAAGAAGGTTCCCTTTGGGCTCTACTTCCATGAGACAGGTCATATGGAGATTTTACTGGTGTCTGCTCGAGCAAATCGAAGATGAACGGAAAGACAGTGATACAGTGATACAATTCAATGCTCAGTCCTAGGCTGGTATCATTTTTGACGATTATTATCACACTGATCCCTTTTCTTCTTACCTAACCTCTGACTCCCTCACACTTGTGGTAGATTCCACCTTTGACAAGACCTCCTGATTCATGTTTTGCCTGACCTTGGATATGGTGTCATAATATGTGTGTGTGTGGGTGTATACATATTTATGACCAATGATCATATATATATATGCACCGGGAGGGATGGCAGGTTCTACCCCTGGCCCGCCACCCCAGCAGAGCCTCGCAACAAGCCATACGACCCCCATTCCATGAGGGCCTCCATTTTACACATCTGGACTTCCCCCTCATCAGAACTCCACCCAGCAGATCAGCCTATCACAGCCTGGCTCATTGAGATCCTCCCTGTAGCAGTCTTTTTTAAATCCGGCCCAGGTAGGCTCATCCAGAGACTCACAGACGTGGGGGGGAGCTGCTACTGGCTCTCCATGTACCCAGCCACCACAAGGTACCCAGGAGGGATGGCAGATTCTAGCCCTGGCCCGCCACCCCAGCAGAGTCTCGCAACAACCCTAACCCTAACCCTAACCCTAACCCTTACCCTAACCCTAACCCTAACTGCCTGCGGCCACACGGTTCATCAATAAATGCTAGATTTAGAGATGACTACAAGAGTATGCTACCTTCACGTCAGAGCCTGGCAAACTACCTGTGTCATATTTGATATGCCAAATACCAGTAACAATTATAAACCTCATTCCCATATCCTGATGGAATGGTTTGAGGCTCTTTATGTTCCTGGAGCAAGCAGGTGCCCTTGGGTTCTACTTGCATGAGACAGGACATATGGAGATGTTACTGGTGCCCACTTGAGCAAATCGATGATGAATGGGAAAACAGTGATACAGTGATACATATTTATATTTATGTCATGCAAATAAATACAATCATAAATTCACTCAACATGAGCCTCTCCAGGTCCACCCATTTATAGGCAAATTTCATAACTTCGTTTTTCCTAACAGCTGCATAGTATTCCATTGTGTAGATGTACCAAAAGTTTCTTTATCCAGTAATCAGTTCTTGGGCACTCTGGTTTGTTTCCAAATTCTGGCTATTGTGAATAGTGCTGCTATGAAGATAAAATTGCAGATGGTGTTACCACTGTGTGTTTTGGGCTTCCTAGGGTATATTCTTAGGAGTAGTATGACTGGGTCAAACGGGAGCTCAATTCTAGTCTTTGGTGGAATGCCCGTATGTTTTCCAAAAAGGCTGTACCAGTTGACATTCCCACCAACAATGGAAGAGCGTCCCTTTCTCCCCATATCCACGCCAGCATTTGTTGTCCTTGTCCTTTTGAATATGTACCAGCCTCTGTGGTACATTATCTCATTGTTGTTTTGATTTTCATCCCTCTATGATTAGTGATGATGAACATTTTTTTATATGTCTCTTGCTCATTCAAATTTCTTCATTGTCAAAGTTTATGTTCATTTCTTCTCCCCCATTTTTTTGGGTTGGCTGTTTTCTTCTTGTAAATTTCTACCAGTGCCTGATATATCCTGGATATTAACCCCTTATCAGATGGGTATTGGGTGAATATTCTTTCCCCCTCTGTGGACCTCTGTCTAACACGGTGCACAAAAATCAGATCAAAATGTATTAAAGATCTAAATATCAGACCTGAAACTATAAAGTACATCTAAGAAAATATATGGAAAACCCTCCACGACATTGGAGCTAAAGGCATCTTCAAAAATGAAACACCACTAACAAAGCAACTGAAAGAAAAGATAAATATATGGGACTACATGAAACTAAAAAGCTCTGCACCTCAAAAGTAACAGTAACCAATATATGACATAGTAGAATTCTAATTTCTCTGATAATCTACAAATAAATCTAAAGTATTTTTAATCTTTGATGTAGGTTATTCAATACAGTCTTTTTCCTTCTCTATATAATCAAACATTTGAGGGCCTGAAGAGATATTACTGATAGTAGGGCAATAGTCTTTCATGTAACCAATTCAGTTCAATCCCCAGCACCTCATGTGGTCCCCTTGTGTACCAACATGTTTACTTCATGAGCACAGAGCCAGAAGTAATCTTTGAATATTGCCAGCCATGACCCAAACACAATTAAAATTTGCATATTTTAATGAACTAGCACATTTAGAAACTTTGTATATGTAGATTAAAGGAACTCAATTTAAGACTAAATAGATGAGGCAGTTGCTTTTTTCTCATATTCCTATGAATTGTATTTAGCAACCATATTGATTTAAACAGTAAGTTTGTTTTAATAGGATTAACTTGAACATGACAAAGCTTAGGTTTAAATTCTCGTTACATCTTAAACTGAGATATGAAAATATTAAAGGTACAGGACTTTAATGAGTATGATAAGCTATTTGTTTTCATAAGTGAATTATCCAGATAATTTTGAGATTTCCAGTTTGTCAGAGTAGTGAAACATTAATCCATCTAGAATGCAGTACTCTGCATAGAATCAGCATCTTTCAAAAAATCCAACGTAACTTAGTGAAATTCAGTTTCACACAATTAGCTCTGTATTCCTCCTAAAAATATTCTGGGTAACAAATAAGGCAGAATGGTTTCAAATAAAATTCAATTCCATTACCTACTCCTAATCAAAATTTGATTTAAATATGTCGGATTTTGATATAACTATATTGCATAAAATTCTTTTAAATTGATTACAATACATGAAATGAAAGATTATTATTTCACAGAAAAGTTCAAAAAACCAGACAAACGAATTCTTAGGTTACTTAATTTTTTTGTTTAGATTATTAGTAACTTAAAAACAAATTTGAATGTTTTATTAATTGTAAAATATTTAGGAAGAATGCTGATCCAATGCTTGCCTGTATATTGCGAGTAATTTACAAAGCTAATCTTAGCTAACTTTAATGGATTTAAAATCTTTGAAAAACTATGAACTGCTATATAGTTGTTATGCTGATAAATTAATGCTAATATTTTCATGTTTCTCATATAAGAATTTTGAGAACATTCTATGTACTTTCTTAAATGAGTCCAAAAATACTTATTATTTTATTTTAATTATGTGAAAACTCAAAATTTTATACTACTACTAAAACTTTTACATATTTAAAATTTATGCTTTCACATGTATGAATATATTTTATATATAAGAAAGCAAATAAAGGGAGTCCATGTCCAGTTTATCATTGACTCATTAAACATTCCTTATTACTGATTTGTGGTACACATTTAATACCCAAACAAACATATTGTCCTTATTGTCATTAAAATATAGTTATATTATCCAATGCGGTTTTAAAAGGCTTTACTTATCACAGGTTCAGGCATA
>JAJIBD010007700.1:0-66589 GCA_021461705.1 Cryptotis parvus | reverse complement strand
CCTCCTCCTGCTCCTCCTCCTGCTCTTCCTCTCTCCTCCTCCTCCTGCTCCTTCTCTCTCCTCTTCCTCTTCTGCTCCTCCTCCTCCTTCCTCTTCCTCCTCCTGGCTAAGATTCGATTCCTTCCAGAGTGCAAATTTGCCTCTCTGTGGGAGAGAAGGGACGCCTCAAGGTCAGGCAGGGAAAGGCAGGAAGGATGCTGGCGTCTGCTCCAAGGGACCAAGGCTGGCTTACAAAGGCCACCCAGGCGGCAGGACCCTGGGCCACACACCTCAGCCAGTGCCTGAGGCTTCTGAACCTCCTAGACCAACGTTCACTTCTCAGCCAGATGTTCTGCCTTTTAAGATGCAAACTAAAGTTCCCACCCACCAGTAACCAATAGAGACATAATTGCAATAAAAGAAAAGAAATGGAGTCCTGAGTTCACACTTCTCCCTCCGCCCACATCCTTTATCGCCCCTGTGCTGAGATGCTTATGCATGTATGTATGCAGCACACACACACACACACACACACACACACACACACACACACACACACACCGTGTCACAATGGGAATTTAAGATGGCCTAATTTCATGTCTGATAATAGCCCCCACCCCCGGGAATGATCCCTGAGTTCAAGGCAGGAGCACAGAACCTAGCGCAGCTGAGTATGGCCAAAAAAAAAAAAAGTTGAAAAAGAGAAGACACAGGCCAGAGCAATAGTACAGCGGGGAGGACATTTGTTCCATGCTGCTGACCAGGATTCGATCCCCGGCATCCCATATGGTCCCCCGAGCACTGCCAGGAGTAATTCCTGAGTGCAGAGCCAGGAGTAACCCCTGAGCATTGCCAGGTGTGACCCAAAACAGAAAAAAATAAAGAAGACCGTTTCCAAGATGTCTTGCCGACATGAACACACCCCACCATTTGAGGACTGGAAAGCGTTGGTGGTGTAGTGGTGAGCATAGCTGCCTCCCACCATTTAGCGGACCGGAAAGCGTTGGTGGTGTAGTGGTGAGCATAGCTGCCTCCCCACCATTTGCGGACGGGAAGCGTTGGTGGTGTAGTGGTGAGCCTAGCTGCCTCCCCACCATTTGCGGACCGGAAAGCGTTGGTGGTGTAGTGGTGAGCCTAGCTGCCTCCCACCATTTGAGGACCGCCTGCACCCCCTCCCCACTCTCCTTCCTGGTACCAATCCCAGCCCCACCTGGTTCCTGAATACGGGCCTTGGAACTCGTGAGCTGGGAGGTATTTATGGGCCCGAGACTCATCACTCCTACAGGGTCAGCGCTGATGATGGTGTCTGAGTGACATGGACGAGGGGCCCGGCGGGAAGCTGCACATGGGGACACTCAGGAAGGTGGGGGCTAACGGTCGCTGCAGCCTTGCTGGGCTCGCTGTGCCCCTCTCTCGAGCTGCTTCCTGGGTCCCCCTCCTGCCAGGTGCCCTGTAGGGACTGGGGTCAGACAGGAAGGGGCAGGGACCCCACAGCCTGTGAGCAGGGGTGACATGGGCATGGCCTGTCCCTGCACACTGCCTGGCGTCTGGCTGCCGTCTAAGCCCTGTCCGTCTCACACCCCCAGTGGCCGGGTGCCGGCGGGGAAGCTTTGTCTGGGCAGGGCAACGGGATTCCCTCCCCACAGCACCTTCAGAACCCTCCAACTCAGCAGCCCCCTTTCAGCGCTGGGGGCTCCTATACGGCCTCTCTCCCTGTGGCACCCCCCATCGTTCTCTAGTCCCACATGCACTGACTCTGGCCGAGTTGGGGCCACATTGTAGGTGAGGGTCCTCCATGGCGGTGGGGGTCACCGGCTTCTCCCGCTTTACACCCCCTGCCTCAGACCCTCTACCTGCCATGCTCGTCCCCCTTCCCCTCAGCTCATCAAGTCACACGCAGCCCTGTCCTGCCTCCCTGTATAACAGAGAATGTGGGTGGATCGGGGCAGGGGTGCCAGCAGCCCCCTAAAGGAGAGCCGTCTCCAGACTCAGTGCCCTGGCCCCTCCCTGGGGTCTAGCCCTGTGCCTGGCATCCAGTGGGAGCTCCTCCAACCTGTGTCTGATGGGAGCACCATCCAGAATGCTAGCTGAGCGTGTGTGTGAGTACATATGTGTGTGAGTGTATGTGAATGTGTGTGAGTGTGTGTGTGGAGTGGGTGTCGAGTTTATTACCGTCTCGCACCAAATTCCCTCAGTCGACTTATGCAAATCGTCTGCCTGCTGGAACGAGACCCACTGAAATGTTCTCCGGTTAGCAGCAGACGGAAATACATCTCAGAGTATTTCTCCTTGGAGTGTTCAGCGTCGCCGCCCTTATACATATACATGGGCAGGCCCTTCTCTGGAGTGGGGGCCAAGGAGAAGGCGGCCAGGCTACCCGCAGCAGCACCTGCACCCCAAGGCTGCCCCGGCCTGGAGATGGTCCCAAGTCAGATGGGCCGCTCTCGGTGGTATCTCTTCTCTCTCATGAGCTGGGCTCAGCACCAAGGCCAGTTCCTCCCTCCACCCAATGCCCCCGCCCCACCTCACCCTCCTTCACTGACTGGGTCTGGGGGGCGGGAGGAGGAGCAGGAGGAGGAGGAGGAGGAGGAGGAGGAGGAGGAGGAGGAAGAGGAGGAAGAGGAGGAGGAAGAGGAGGAGAGAGAACTGGATCTGGGCACCCTCCACCACCAGGAACAGCCAGCAGGAGCCGTGACTGAGTTGATTTTAAGATGGAATTTTGCAACCTCCTGGCTTTTCCTTGCTCTGCTGGGATAGTTGCAATGACAGACCTGGGGGGTGGGGGGTGGGGTGCCTGAGTGTTGGGGGTTACTTAGGCAGAGCCCAGTCAGGGATTCCTCTAGGTGGGTGCCCTGTCGGGGCTGCTGCAGTTCTAGAAAGCTACAGCTGCCTTCCAAAGAGGCCCCAGCATGGGTTGGTGGCAAGATGCAGAGGCTGGCGGGCTGGAGCGAGAGCCCAGCAGGGAGGGTGTTTGCCTTCTACGCAGTTGACGCTGTTTGCCTTGTAGGAGTTTGGTCCCCAGCATCCCATATGCCCTCCTCCCCCGCCGAGCACCACCAGGAGTAATGCCTGAGTGCAGAGCCAGGAGGAACCCCTGAGTATTGCCAGGTGTGCCCTTTTCCCCCAAATGTAGGTGTAGAGTCCAGTGTTCGCTCACTGTGCCCCCGCACGTGGGACCTTATCCCCACAACCCCATGTAGGAGGAAGAAGCAGGGGCTCAGGGGCTTCTGCCGATTCTCGGGGTCCAGAGCAAGTGTGGGGTCCTAGCTCAGAAGGGCCCACAGGCACCAGTGTGGAAGGTGGGAGGGCCCTGCCAGACCCCAGAGCTCACTGTGGGGCTGACAGCCCTCAGGGTAGTGGGAAATCTCAGTGGGGGGGGTCCACTTGGGGGGCTCCTCCCCAACCCCCCACACACACACTGCCTCCTGCTCTCCTGTCCCCTCCCATGGGCCACAGCATGTTTCATGTTGTCTGGTATCTGATCTCAGTGATGAGGATAGAGGACACGCGTGCTGGTGAGGCGCCTCTGGCTAACGCCTGTTCCACCTGGGCCCCCCAGTTCTCCTCAGCAAGCCTGCCGCGGCTGCCTCTGAATGCACCTGCTGTGATTGATGCCATCACGAGCCCGTCATGGGCGCCTGACAGCGCCAAGTGCTCTCGAGACAGTTTGCCATGAAGAGCCTTTCTCGAACAGGTCTAGCTTTTATAGAAAAACGGAGCAGATAATGCAGATAATTCCCTCCCCTATCTCCCGTCTGCCCCAACACACACACACACACACACACACACACACACACACACACACACACACACATCACTCACTCACTCATGTATGCATGTTCTCCTCTAAAACAGTTTTGCATTCGCAGTCTGTTCACTACCAGTAACGAACAAATATGAAAGCGTGATTTAAAAGCTCAGTAGTTTACATTTGAATCCACCTTCATGTACAAGCAAGGGTTGTGCATTGCCGTGTGCTTGGGCAAGTGCGTTGCATCTCCTTACGGGATTCTGCAGCATATTGTCAGTGCCCTCAGAGTTCCCGTGTCCGCCTGTTTGTCCTCCTGCCCTGGCACCTGGTGACCGCTGACCTTTTCCCTTGTCTCTATAGCTCCGCCTTGCAGAATGTGGTATCATTGGAATAAAGCCCGGTGTAGCCTTCAGGCACTGCTTTCACCTAACTATACACACTTAAGGTTCCTCTGTGTATGTGTGTGTGTGTGTGTGTGGTGCATGTGTGTGTGAGACTCATTTCTTATTATTTCTGAATAATAGCTAATTTGATGTGCCATAGTTTGCTGATTGATTCACCTATTGAAGGTCATATAGTTCACTTCCAGCTTTTAGAAATTATAAGCAAAACTGCCATAAATGTGAGTGTGTTTTATTTGGGTACCTTTTCCTTCCTTCTGCCTAATGCCTAGGACTATGTTTGGTGACTCACATAGTAAAATGCTGTGCAGTTCTCTCTCTCTCTCTCTCTCTCTCCTCTCTCTCTCTCCTCTTTCTCTTTTCTCCTCTCCTTCCATCCCCTTTCTTCCCTCCCTCTTCCTTCCTTCCTTCCTTCCCTTCCCTTCCTTCCTTCCTTTATTCCCTTTTCTTTCCTTCTTCCCTCCCTCTCTCCCTCCCTCTTTCCCCTTCCTTCTCTTTCTTCCTCCCCTTCTCCTCCCTTCCCTTCTCCTTTCTTCCTTCCTTTCCCCTCCCCTCCTTCCTTCTTTCCTACCTTCCACCCTCCTTTCTATTCCTTCCTTCCACTCTCCTGTCTCTTCCTTCCTTCCTTCCACCCTCCTTTCCCTTCCTTCCTTCCTTCCTTCCTTCCTTCCTTCCTTCCTCCTCCCTCCCTCCTCCCTCTCCTCTCCTTCCCTTCCTTCCCTTCCTCCCTCCCTCCTTCTCTCCCTCCCTCCCTCCCTCCTTCCCTTCCTCCCTACCTCCCTCCACTTAGCTACATCCTTACCCCCTGTGTTCAGCTTTTAAGAACTCTCCAATCTTTTTGATCCATTTCACATTCTCAGTGCTTGCCATTGCTTGCTATTGTCTTGGGTCTTGCTTAGCCATCTGAAAGAGTCTAGAGTACCACATGAATATACAGTTTCCTACGCGTTATGACGTGGCGCATCCTTTTAGATGCTTATTTGGCATCTGTGCATCTTCTTTGGTAAAGTGTCTACTCAGATTTCTTGTCCGTTAACTTTTTTCCCCTTAATGTTTAAGAGTTCTTTGTATATTTTGCAAATAGTGTTTTGCATCATACATGAATATTCAAATATTTCCTCCTATTATTAGCTTATCTTTTCATTCTTTGAAGATTGTCTATTTATTTATTTATTTAGTTTTACTTTTTTGGGGTCACACCTGGCAATGCTCAGGAGTTACTCCTGAATTTACACTTAGAATTATTCCTGGTGATTCTCGGAGAACCTTATGGGATGCCAGGGATCGAACCGGGTCGGCCACGTGCAAGTCAAACGCCCTACTCGCTGTGCTATTGCTCCGGCCCCTGATGATTGCCTTTAACAAGAGCAGACACTTTTGGGCTCAGGAGATAGTACAGCTGGAGGACACTTGCCTGGCATGTGGCCAGCTTAGATTTGACCCTTAGAGCCACATAGGGTCCCCTGAGCCCCACCAAAAGTGACCCCTGAGCAGACCCTTGAGTACAGAACTGAACTCAGCTGAGTATGGCCAAAAATCAAAAAGAGCAGACTATTGATTAATAAAATCTTATTTATCATTCTTTTTGTGATAAACATGGATCTTGCTTTTGGGGTTATATCTAAAAACCCTTCAAGCCAAATCTAAAGACATCTAAATTTTGTCTTGCTATCTTCTAGAAAGTTTTTTTTCAGGGGTCACATCCAGCGATGCTCAAGGGTTACTCCTGGCTCTTCACTCAGGAATTACTCCTGGCAGTGCTCAGGGGACCATATTGGATGCCGGGATCAAACCTGGGTGGGCGCGTGCAAGGCAAACACTCTACCCTCTGTGCTATCACTCCAGCCCCTCTTCTAGATTTTTTTTTCTTTTGGGTCCCCCAGCGGTGCCCTGGCTCTGCGGCGGGGGGCCGCTCTTTAATTTTATAGCTTTGCATTTCACACTTGGGTCGGTGGTCTATTTTGAAATAATTTTTATAAAAGGTATAGTACAAAATGTGCCGGGACTTTAAATTTAGGGGGGAAAGTAATTTTCTCATTTTCTTTCTTCTTCTTCATCCTTCTTTTTAACACTTGGGTGCCAGTTCCAGCACCATTTATTGAAAAGATTATGCTCTTCTCTCTAAATCTCCTTTGCTCCTTAGACAAAGAGCAGTTGATTACGTTTTGGTGAGTCTATTTCTGGACTCTCTGTGGTGTTTCATTGATCTGTTTGCCTGTCTTAGCCTACGTGGCTGTGATTATTACAGATCTCTGCTAAGTTTCGGTGCTGGGCAGACTCAGTCCCTGAATTCCTCTTCCCCTTGTGCGCGCTCCACTAGTCTTTTGCTTTACCACATAAATATTAGTCGGCTGGTCACTGTCCACCGATGAGCTTGCTGGGCCTTTCGCGCGGAAGGTGCTGAATCAGGATATACGGGCAGGAAGAACTGACAGCAATATTGAGCTTTCCTGTCAGTGAACATGAGAGATCTCCCCATTTATTTAGATCATCTTTTATTTATTTCATCTGAATTTTGCAGTTTTCTTCATATAAATCTTGTGCATATGCAGTTAGGTTCAAACTGAACTGTTTTATTTTGGTGCTAATGTAAGTGGTGTTGCGTTGGGAAATTTCAGATTCTAATTGTTCCTTGCTGGTAGAGAGGAAGGCAGTTGATTTTTATATATCTTTGTATCGTGTAACTTCTCTTGTGTGTGTGCCTGTGTGTTTGTTTTTGTGTGTGTGTGTGTTTGTGTATGTGTGTGTTTTATTTGTGAACTTGTTATTCCTGGAGTGTTTTTTTAACCATTTGTTGGGAATTTTCTGTATGGAAAATCAGATGAGGGAAAACCCATTTTATTTCTTCCTTCCCAGCTGTATACCTGTTTTTTTTTTTCTTATCTTACTGTATGGCCTAATACCAAGGTAGTCCAATGTAATATGCCTGAGTAGCAAGGTGAGAAGGAGATCTCTGCCTTGCTCCTGACCTTAGGAAGACTGTGCCTAGCTTCCCAGTACTAAGCATGGAATCAACAGGAGATTTTTAGTAGACATATTGATGAAGTGGAGGAAGTTTTCTTCTATTCCTACCTTATGGCTTCGGGCTTTAAATAAGACCCTCAGTCTAGCGCTGTAGATACCACCAAATGATTTCCCCCTCTAGTCTGCTGATGTGGTAGATTGCATTAGTTGATTTTTAAATGTTGAAGCAGCCTTGCGTAGCTGGAATAAATCCCATTGGTCATGGTGTGTAATTCTCTTAATACGCTGTTGGATTGGATTTGCTAGTGTTCTGGTGGGGATTTTTGCATCTGTGTTCACGAGAGATGCTGGGCTGTGGCATTCCTTTCCCGCAGTTCCATGATCTGGTTTTGGAGTTACCATTATGTTAACTCATTTATGGAATGAGTTGAGAATTGGCATCTCAGCTTTGGTAGCCTGGAAGAGATTGTAGATGGTTGGTGTCGCATATTTCTTAAAGATTCAGTGGGATTTACTAGTGATGTCATCGGGAGCTACTGCTTTAATTATTAACCAGCTTCCTTAATAGAAGTAGACCTATTCAATTGTTTTCCCTTGTATAAATGTGGCTAATGGTGTCTTTTTAAGGAATAAATTAATTTCATCTATGTTACCAAATCTGTGGAAATAGTTCTGCATAATATTTCTATATTATTCTTCTAATCTATATGGGATCAGCAGTGAACGCCCCTACTTGATATTAGTCATTTTTTTTAAATTTCTAATTACAGCTAGTCTTCTCTCTTTTTTTCGTGACAGGAAGTTTATGACTTTCATTGATTTTTTTTTAATGAACAAATCATTGGTTTTCCCCTTTATTGATTTCCTGCTTGTTTTGTTTGGGGGTCTCACCTGCGGTGCTCAGCGGTGCTCTGACTCCTGACTCTGTGCTCAGGGGTCACTCCCTAGTGGTGGTAGGGATCAAACCTGGGTCAGTCACAAAGGCAAGTGCCTTAAATCCACCCTGTACTATCATGATGTCCTACTATTCACGTCATAGATTCATTTCCTGTTTTTTTCCCTGCTGCTTATTTGAGATGTAACTTGCTCTTCTTTTCTCCAGTCTCCTAAGACGGAAGCGTGGAGGACTAATTTTAGATCTGTCAAGTCCAGTGCCTGCCTTTAGCCCTATAAATGCCCCTTGAACCTATGGTTTCACTGTGTCTCACAGACTTCAGTGATTTTTTTCCTTAGCTCAAAATAGTTTCTGAATTTCACCTGAGACTTACCTTTTGACCCAGCGTGATAGATACGTGCTATTTAAAACTCCAGATATGAGGGGACTCCCCAGCCAACTTCTCTGCTATTGATCTCTGATTCATTGTGGTCTGGGAGGAATCTTTGTAGAATTCCTATTGTTTGGAGTTTGTTGCGCCATGTTTTATGGCCCAGAATATGGTCGTATTAGGTGAAGGTTCTGTGTGACCTGAGAAGAGTGGAGTGTTCTGCTCCCGTTGGATGAAGCCGTTTGTCCATGTCAATTAAACACAGTTGACTGGTGGTGCTGAGTGGCTTAACTCCACACTTATCAATTTTCTGCCTGGTGGACCTGTCAGTTGCTGACAGAGGACTGTTGAAAACTCTGGCAATAACGGATTTGTCCATTTTTCCTTGCAGTTCTATCAGTTTTATATCATGTGCTCTGACACTGTTATCAGCTACATACATGTAAAGGATCATTGTTTCTAAGAGACCAGGTCTTAATTCTTATCCAAAAAGAAAAAGTGATAGTTATATAGAGATAGCAGATTTATAATTATGGCAGTAAAATGATGGTTATGCACTTCCATCAGTGTAATGGGTACATTGGTCATACCTCAATACTAAATTAGTGAAAAGAAACAGATAGTCATTTTGTTTTGTTTTAGAAGCACACCCAGCAGTGTTTGGTACTTAATCTTGGTTTTGTGCTGAGGGATCACTCGTGGTGGGGCTCAAGGAACCATATGGAGTTCTGGGATCCAGAATTCCATTTGGATCAGCCATAATGGCTGACCAAGTCCATAAGAAATTTGCAAGGCAAATTCTTTGCCCAATGTACTATTGCCTTAGCTCCCTGGACAGTTATATATATACATATATATGTATATAACTGTTATATATATCAGTTATATATTTTATATATAACAGTTATATATATTTTATATATAACAGTTATATATATTTTATATATGTTATATATATTTTATATATAAGTTATATTATATATATATATGTATATATAAATAAATAAAAGCTTCTTGAAAAATATCCCTGATAATTTTTCTTGGCCAACAGTTTGTTTTGTCTAAAATTAATATAGCTACTTTTTTCTGATTGTTATTAGAAATATTCCTTCATCTATTTGCTTTGCATTTATTTATGTTTAAAGTGAATTTCTCATAGGCAGCCTTTTTGTGGGATTGTTTTAATTCACTCTGACAATAGGACGTCAGAATATTGTCACTCTGACAATATTCACGTCTTTTAATATGACGCTTTTAAATCACTCATATTTATTTCTTTATATTTGGATTTGAGGCCACACCCGACGCTGCCCAGGGCTTACTGCAGGATCTGAGCTCAAGGATCACTCCTGGTGGGCTTAGGGGATTGAACCGGGTCAGCTGCATGCAAGGCATGTGTCCTACCCACTTCAGCCCTGAAACCACTCACGTTTAAAGTGATTTGTCTTCCTGTAGTTTCATTAATGCCCCCATGTTTGTGACCATTTGCCACCATTGGCATTCTTTGTTTTCTTTTATCTTTCTTTTTCTGTTTTCTATGATTTTGAGATTATTTTGTTTTTATTCTTTTAATAGCAGGTAAGCTTACTTGCAATAATAATAATAATTAATAATAATAATAATGATGATGATGTAGGCAGTGCTGTGTGCATTTCGGTAAGTCTGTTTCCAAATAACATTGTTCTACTTCACAGCAAGAGCAGATCCCTTACAGCAGAGCCTTCCCGACTTCTCCCTTGAAACCCAATGCCACTGCGGAGGTTGGTTCTTTTCACTTCTCATACTGGGATCATCCAGAGTGGCTGCTGCTATCGTGACACGGAGCTATCGGTCACTGAATAAAAAGGAAAACCTGCATATCTGATTTTTACTTATTCCTGTAGATTTTTTTCTTGGGTTGTTTCAAAAATTCCTAAAATTGACATTCGTTTTCAAAAGGCAGTCTGGTAGCATGTTCTCATTGTTTTGTCTTCTGTTTGTCTGAGAAAGCATTGTCCTTCATTTTCGAAGGTGAATTATTCTGGACACAGAATTCTAGGTTGGCGGAATTCTTTTCAACATTCTCAATATTTCACTCCATTCTCTCGCTTCCATGGTTGCTGGTGGCAGAGCTGCCTGATGTCATGCTAACCTTGATTCTTCACTGTATTTTGTTCCTCCTCTGCCTCCTATCAGTAATTTTCTTCTCTGGTTTCCTGCAGTCTGACCGTGATAGGAGGAGATGTTCCTCCTGTTTGGGATTCTTCACACTTTTAGCTCTGTGGTTCGCTGGGGGCGCCGTGTCTGTCTCTAGCTTGGGAAAATTCTCCCCGTGATTACTTCAAGTGTCTCTTTTCCTTTCTTTAGGTTCTTCGGCTGTGTCACGTGACGGCGGCTCTCGGGGTCACTGTGCCGCCAGCCCCAACACTTCCTTTCCGTCGTTACTTCTCTGTGCATTTCAGTCTCCACCTGTCTGTGGATGTCGCCTCAGTTTCTCTCATGCTTTCCTTGGCGGTGTCTAGTGTGTCTCGGTACCCACCGAGGGCAGGTTTCCTCTCTGGGACCCTGAGTCATTAGTGCTTTGTTTCTAGCCTTGGCTCATTAATTCCTCTTGGGAGTTTCCCTTCTCTCTGCCCCTCACGTCCCCCTTGCCGTGTGGACCATCGCCATGTCTCCTTCCCTTCTCAGAAGCTCCGCCATATCTGGGGCTGTTTCCTTCGTCTATTTAGGATCATGAAATCTTGCCCTTTGCCTTGTAACTCTCTGGCCCCTCCCCCATCTGAAAAGTGGCCAGGACAGGGCACCTGGCCCAGAGGGGGCTCTGGGCACCCTTGAAAGGGCCGTGTTTTCCCTTCGCAGGGCCCAAGGAGAGCCCTGTGGGGCCATACGAGCCTTTGCACACTGCGTTATCCTCTGAGGCCACCTCAGGATGTGGTGGAATGTCCACAGATAGGGTGTCCACTGAGGCCAGCTCAGAACATGGGGAGTGTCCTCAGGACGTCCACTGAGGCCACCTCAGGATGTGGTGGAATGTCACAGATAGGGTGTCACAGAGGCCACCTCAGAAAAGAGGGAGTGCCTCAGTCAGGGCCCATGAGGCCAGCTCAGAACATGGGGGAGTGTCCTCAGGACGCCCACTGAGGCCACCTCAGGTGGGGAGTGCCCACAGCTGGGGTAGCTATTGAAAACCACCTCAGGTTGTTGGGGAGCATCCGCAGCAGGGAGTCCCTGGGCGGGCAGGGCAGGGAGCTCACCTGGATCCCTGAGACCTGACGTGACCCGGGCGCTTTCTTCTTGGTAGCGGGTGGGCGTCTCTCCCACGCTTCCCGCGGAGTGTCTGTGTGGGGGAGGCCTTATGTAAGCGCAGCCCTCACGCGACCTTCTGCCGCTCTGGGGGAACCCCCGCGCCAGCATCTAGAGGGAGCGAGGGTCTTGGGGCTCCCTGCTCACAGACCCGGTAGGGACCACCGCCTCCTGTCCTGCCCTGCCTCCACCGCAGACAGGCCCCCCCCGAGATCCTCTTGCGCCCTGGCGCTGCCCGGTTTCTTCGGAGTTCTGATTCTCTTCCGTAGGCCATAAAGGCCCTTTTACCAGGCCATACATATCCTGTCCTCCAGGGTCTGGGCTCACTGGGCCACCCGAGATGGGGACCCGAATCCGGGCGTCCCCTCTCCCTCCTCTTCTGCTCTCCGGTGCTGCTCCAGCTGGAGCCAGAGTCCCCTTGCACGGTGACCCGCTGTGGCAGGCTGGGCCCAAGCAGAGGGGGAGATGGGGTCCGTCAGCAAGCCAGGACCCTACCCAAGAGTCTGTGGCTAGTGAGCCGTGGGTGCCCCCAACAGGACCCAGCCGGGGAGCATAGTGAGAGAAATATTTTTGGGCGCTAATAAAATTACCTTCTCTAAAGAAGGCAATTTGCATGTTAATGTTTCGGGTAATTCTGTGCGGGCTCCAGTGCCCTCAGGGCTGCAATTTCTCTGTGACAAAGTGACAAAAATAAGCTCGCACATAAAGGAGCATTTCTCTTCTCTCTCATTTGCGCTCCAAAGTGACATTGCTAATGTGGTCGAGTCAGAGCCGCTGCTCAGTCTTAATTTTTTGATACACGGAGTTCTGGGGGTGCCGTGGGGGGTCTCCTTGAGGCCTGGGCCCTGCCCCCCCCCACTCAGCCCCCAGCCCCCTGGGGAGCAGGGCTAGGCTGCCTTTGCAGGTGAGCTCACTCTGTCTGACATTCCCCATCTTTGATTCTGGGGAAACAACCACGGTAAAGGTGGGGGGGAACCTCTGCACGCCCCTCCGGGTCTGCTCTGCGCCCTCCAAGACTCCCAGGGACCATAAAGGATCAGGATATGGGGTTTGGGGCACACCCTGTTTGTGCTGATGCCTCCCTCAGGCCCTGAGTACCTGCTTCTTCCTTTGCACGCCCTGATCCCGGCTGCTCCTGGGGCACCTCCCGGGGCGCCTCCCCTCTCGGCTCCCCACTTTCTCCTCCCCACTGGATGAAGGCCTGAAGTCTCCTTGTCTCCCGCTCAGGGTGTGCGGGCCGAGTTTCTGGGAGTCTCTGGGAGTGTAAGGCAAGGAGATACTTTGTGGGCTCCCTGGTGGAGTGGAGGTGGGCGGAGCCCTCACCCCCTGCCTCTGGATAATGTGAGGGTCCCCCACAGCCCCACGGCCATGGGTCAGTATGGGTGAGATGCAGGGGACCCAGCCTGGTGCACAGAACAGCCTCCACCTGTGTGACCTGAGACGTGAGTTATGACAATGGTGCGCGCACCCCTTCTGAAGCTTCTGGAAAACGGGGCAGGTGCCCTGTCCGCAGTGAAGCCCGGGAGGGGTGGGGGAACTGGCTCAAAGCCCCACAATGCACAGGGGCAGAGTCCCCAAGCCCCACAATGCACAGGGGCAGAGTCCCCCAAGCCCCACAATGCACAGGGGCAGAGTCCCCCAAGTCCCACAATGCACAGGGCAGAGTCCCCAAGTCCCATAATGCACAGGGGCAGAGTCCCCAAGTCCCATAATGCACAGGGGCAGAGTCCCCAAGTCCCACAATGCACAGGGGCAGAGTCCCCCAAGCCCCATAATGCACAGGGGGCAGAGTCCCCCAAGCCCCAGCACAGGGGCAGAGTCCCCCAAGCCCCACAATGCACAGGGGCAGAGCCCCCACGCCCCAGGAGGACTGAGGTCCCTCCCTCTCTGCCTCGTTGTCCTCCTATCACCCGAGCAGATCAGCGCCTTTGACCCCCAGACAAATTGGGGGCGTCTCTCGTGCCTGCGTGGGTGACTGGGGCCTGCTGGGAGGCTGCAGGTTTGCAGGTCTCGTGGCCGCCTGGATGGGGCCAAGCAGTGGGCAGCAACGGGAGGCGGGTGACGCCAGGATGTAGCATGGTGTGAAGCTGGTCCAGGCAAGGAGAGGAACCGGGTGCAGGCGTCAGAGATGGGGGCAGGGGTGCATGAGGCGGGAGGCACGGGCCACGCTGCGTCTTCAGTGCCCACTCAGCAAAGCCACTCCCTGGGCCAGACCAGATGTGACCATCCCCACCCCCGCCAAGGACACAGGGGCCCCAAGGGCTGAGATGTGGCCAGGGGTCAGCAGCACAACCCAGTAGCATACCCCGCTCCCTCCTGGTCACTATTTCAAGAGAATGTGATGTCCCCCTCCCAGCCCTGGGGGAAACTCAGGTTCCAGCTCCCAGCCTGGGGCCCTGTGAGATGCCAACCCCAGGGCCAAGACAGATGTGGGGGTAGGAATTTGGGGGCACCAGCAGCAGCCGACGGGGAGCCCGCAGCACAGGGCGCTCCAAGACTGGAGGACCAGGCTGCTTGTGATGGACACCCCGCAGCTGGGGCGGCCCCGCCGCCGGCTCACAGCCCTCGTGGGGAGCATCCACGCCACCCAGATAGGAACCGCCTGATCCCAGCCCTGACTCGGCTTTATTTCCTCCCCATGACTCCAAACACCAGCTCATTACTCACACGCAGAATTTCAGCAGGACACAGAAACAGCTGTCGTCGGTAACGAGGAGGAGGTTTAAAGGTTGGGGAGAGAAGCTGCTGACAGGACCTGTCCTAGCTGGGCGCGCGAGCACGGGCAGCAGAATCCTGAGCCAGGGAGCTCAAGTATGGTCCCCCCACCTTCCCCACACACACCAGTCTGAGGGTCCGGAGGGGAGAGGGGGAAATTTTTTCTTATATGCAGACTGGGGTAATATGCCCGGCTGTCCACAGTGATTTGGATTTAATTATATCACGTATGCAAATGTGCTCTGTGAGCTGTAAAACAAGGCATAAATGCTAGATGCTGAGGGACATTGGCGCAGGGGAAGGTCCTTGGGTTTAAGACTCAGAGAGGCAACGGGTTTCAATGCCGGAGTCCACTCGGGGAATGTGGGAGGGGGTGCCAGGCCACCCAGGGCCTCCTGGGGCAGGTGTTTGTCTCTCACCTGGAATGGGGGACGCCACAGACACAGCCCTGAGAGCCAGGGGTGCAGCAGAGGGGCTCTGCAGATTGGGGGTGCTGTGTGCACGCTCCTGTTTCCTTCCTTCAGGGATCACCAGAGACGGACCACGGCGCTTTCCTTCCTCTAAGAGGCCGTTGCTGAGGGCAGCCCTCGCCCTGCCCTGCTGGTTGATGCGAGGAGGCGGGGGTCCTTCTGGGGGCTGCACCTCAGCCTCTGGGCACTGCCTCCCCTGGAGGCCATGAGGGCTGCCCGGAGGCCTCTTCCTAGTGGCTCTCCCCTGCCAGGTGGAGATGCCAGGGGCTCGTGCAGGGGACTCCTGGGCTTCCTGCTGGCCCACGGCTGGTGTCATTGTCCCGTCTAAGCAGCCCGTTTCCACCCTTTAACCCTGCACAAAGTGGCCCCCGGAAGCTGCTATCAGTTAGGCTGCAGTCGGTAGTTGTCACGTGGGTTGTTTGTTGAATTCTCTGCGGTGGGTAGGGGATCAAAGCTGAGTCGCCTCGCACAAGCCAGGCACACTCAGGAGCCTGCAGGTTTGGCCACGCCCATGCGAGCCGCCCTCCTGGACGGCATTTTCTGTCGCCACAGTCGGGTGGTGGAATTCCACGAGCCAGAATGCGTGGAATGAGTGATGGGTGATGGGGTCAGGTGACGCGAATGACCCTCAGTCTGTCCCCCTGTGGATGGCAGTCCCCTCGGGAGTGTGTGTGTGGGGTCTCTGTCCCATTGCGACATCCCCCCAGGTCAGGTCTGTGAGGGAGAGCCCACACTTGAGGGGGAACCCACTACTGCTTCCCTGCTGTCAGACCAGGCCTCTGAGGGGCATTAGGGGGCTGCAGGAGGAGCAGGGAAGGTGTTGGCAGGGCTCAGGGAACCACATGGGATACCGAGGAGCGAACCCGGGTTGGCGCTGTGCAAGGCAAATGCCCTCCCTGCTGTGCTATCGCTCCGCTCCCCCCCTTCTTTTAAACATGTGCATGACTTTAAGTAAAAATAGTGTCAAAGGGCTCGAAATTGGTCACAGCTGCTGTGCTGTTTCCTGCACCGTCTCCCATGTCCTCTGCAGCTTTAAAGTGGCACCCGTGTTTACTCCAGAAAATCATGGAATGTGGACACCACAAAGTGTGCCCACTAAGTGCCATGTCTCCATTCACAGATGACTTTACTCTGGTTTGGGTTGGGCTTTTTGGTTTTCTGCCACCCCAAAAAAGGCCTCTGCATTGCTCCCCCAAAGTGTGTGTTACTCCAATTCCTGTCTGCCTTCAATTAAGGGGATAAAAGGAGTATTTGCAGGGCAAAAGGTGCCAATCCCTGCTAGCAGGGTGCCCCAGGGCCCGTGGGCGGGAGCCCTGCAGGGAGCCCCAGAGAGGGCAAGGTCCTGCTCGGTGTGGAGTCTGGGCATCAGGAGGTGGTGGTGCAGCTGGGAGGGCCCCATAGACCAGTGGCCACCGAGTGTCCGCCTGGATCCCGACAAGAGGCTGGAGCCGGATGTAAACAGTCGTGGCTCACTTTGCCAAGAAAGACAGTTCCAAAAAGTGCCGGCAGCTGAGCTAAACAAAGTGACTGACAAGGAGCCTGGTTTCCAGTGCAACCCACGTGCCCACGCCAGGCACCCCAGTCTCAGCATGGGCACCCTGGTCTTGGCATGGGTCTCCCAGCCACCCTTGGAGCCGCACGGCATGACCCACAGTGGGTCTGGGGGGTGCCTAGCACTGCTGTGGTCTGGGATATTCCAGACTCTTCCACGGGACATGTGTCTGCCAACACCACCCCCCTACACACACACACACACACACACACACACACACACACAGTAACACACACAAGCACCAAGAGCATGTACCCTGTGGATACACATCTGTGTATACTTACACATGATGTGTGCACGGGAGTATGTGTGTCCACGCTCCGCCAACAGGTTATGTGCACTCACTGCCTCCAAGCATGCGTGTGCTTACCCATGCACATGTGTACCCCCGTGGGCCCTGACCCCTCCATCAACTGAGCCTCCCCACCCCCCAACTGTTTCTCTCCACGCCTGTCTTCAATACCCATAAAAGGGGGATTCACGGAGTCGGAGAGGTCTGACAGTGGGTAAAGCACTTGCCTTGCATGTAGCAGAACCAGGTTCGCTCCCCAGCACCACATATGGTCCCCCGAGCACTGCCAGGAGTGAGTCCTGAGCACTGCTGGACTTGGCTCCAAACCCCAAACTACCTGCATACATGCATACACATGGACATAAATCCAGATCTATGTGAAAGAAAGGGCTTCATGCAGTGGCGGCTGTACCCTTGGTGGGCTCTGTGGAGGTCGTCAGAGCAGAGGGCGCCCTCTGAGCACTGGTGGGCTCAAAAGGAGGCGAAACCTGGGCTCGGGGGCTCACTGTAAGGGGCAAACTCAGCCCACAGTGTGGACAAGGAGGCCCTGAGCCACGGGAAGTGGTCTGAGTTTCCAGCATGGAGTCGGGGAGCCCGGGGCTGGGAGCCGGGCAGGGGGCATGCGTGGGGTGTGGAAGAGCCCCCCTCTCACCCTCCCTGGTGGTCCTTCCTCCCCAGGGATGTGCCTGCAGGCGTTCGCCGAGGCCTTCTTCTACCTGGCGCAGAAGAAATTCAAGATGCTGCCGCTGCACGAGCAGGTGGCCGCGCTGGTCGACCTGTGCGAGTACCACGTGTCCCTGCTGGACGAGAAGCGCCTGGTGTGTGGCGGCGGCGGAACGGCGACGGCAGTGGGTCAGCGGCCCTGCAGCAACGCCAGCCCTGGACGCGCCCCAGGATGCATCCCCAGCGCCCGCCAGAGGAGGCCAAGTCGGACACCAGCAGCACTACGGGCAGCGTCCACGAGCCCGCCACTCCCGGACCCACGGAGCCCTGAGCGCTCGGAAAGGGGAAGAGAGAGGGAGGGTACCACCTTGTTATGGGCTGAGGCTTCCTGCCTACGTACAGAGGGCAGGTGGCCACTCACCATCTGTTCACGCTCTGCCTTGGTCACCCTCCCTCCTGTGAGTGGTCAGGAACGAGGGACAGACTCGCGCGGGAGCCCAAGACATTGGGCTTTGCCTGACAAAGGTGGAAAGGAGCCACAGGCAACATAGACCTGGAAAGAAGCCAAGTGCCCGGCCGGCCAGCTGGGGCCCAGGGGAGTCGCAGATCAAGCCAGCACGAGTGTGTTCCCTGCAGGTGCGGGAGGACAGCAGAAGGGACCCCCGTGGGCAGCGGCGTTGGCTACCCCCACATCATGCACTCCACGCACTGTGGGCGCAGTTACCAGATTAGCGTGTGTATGTACCAGCGCCCTGTGCTACCGGTTTCCTTTGTTACTGTTTATGAGATCATGAGCTAAGATGTAACCAAGGAAGGGTCCAAGGCCAGCTTCCGTGTCATTTTGTTGCTTTCTGTGTCACCTGGTCCTCAGAGTGGGTCTGGGACCTTGGGACTGGAGGCCCCTGATTGGTTACTCTCCTCAGGGTGGGGGATTAGCACATGGCCAGCCCTTTCCTGCCAGCACTGCCCTGGGGCCCAGTAGAGAGGAGGGGGTCTTTGCAGGGTGAGGGTCCCAGAGGGTGAGAGCCCACAGCACCTGGCCGGCCGGAAGTGGTGGGAGGCAGTGGGGACACCATGTCCCACGTCCCTCAAGTCCTCTCCAGACTCCCTCCGTGTCCCCAGGCACCCCCTTTCTGTGGGGGAAGGGCCTTCCGGGCCATCTAGGGGACCATTTAGAAAATGGCCCCTGGCAAGTCAGAGTTCCCAGGGCCCAGTAAGGCCAGGCAGGCGCAGGCTGCCCTGTGCAGAGCCCCTATATGTGGGGGGCTACAGCGGCGTCTTCCCTGGGGTCTCTGGGAATGAAGAGGAAGTGGGGTGTGAATGGCCCCCAAGGGCTGCATCCCAGAGGGACCCCAGGCCCAGCTCTGCTGCTCCTCTCGCTCAGTCTTGCTCAGCCCCCGAAGGGGGGCCAGGCATGGAGGGGCGCCCCACCAGGGCTGTGAAGCGGGTGCCTCTGGCTCCCCCCTCCCAGGAGTCAGTTTCCCACACAGAGAAAGAATATGGGACCCACCCTCCAGCGGAAGTTGCCTCTCTCGTGGGGTAGAACCAGGACCAACCCCTACCCGGCGTTATGATTCCCAAGCCAGGTCCTTGCACCCCGCCCCGTCCTCCCCGGCTCCTCACTGAGGGCATCGGATAGGGCCCAGCTCACTGTCCTGCCCTGGCTGAAGCCTGCAGAGCCTGCTCTGAGCTGCCACTGGCCACGGCTGTATTGTTCCCAGTGGACAGAAGGGTGGGGGCTGGGCAGGGTTGGAAGGGGCGGGAGGACCCCTGAGCTTTGAGCACCTCCCTTAGGGGTCAAAGAATGTCTCATGGGCCACTGAAGGGGGTCACCGGCCTGACTTTCCAGCTCTGGCTTCCCTGCGGCCCTTCTCTGTAGCCCTGGGGAGCTGTGGGTAGGAACTGGGGGCTCCAGTTATAGTCGAGCACACGCTGGGACTCTGCAGGCCTCAGGCCCACTCCGACCAGAGCTGGCAGGTTTCCCCTTGGGGGCCATCACACGTGGGCATAGGACACAGCCCGGAGCAGCCCCGACTCTGTAAAGCCTCAAGCCCTCTCCTGCAGCCAGACTCCAGAGCACACCCCTCCCGTCACCACAGTGGGGCTCAGGTTCTGGGGGTGGCCGGGAGGGGGTTGTTGGCCAGCTGGTGCTGGGACAAGGCCAAACGAGGTGAGACAAGGGCGGTCACTCCCCCAGCCCTGGGCCTTCTGCTGGCCACCAGGGTCACCAGTTAGGAGCCCCCCAACCAGACTGCCCCCTCTGACAAGTCACCCCTCAGAGGGATAGGCTGAACCCATTTCCTCGGATCTGAATGGGGGAGGATCAGAGACTCCCCTCAGTCAGTTGAGGGGCACACCCAGCCGGCACCCACAGTGTGAACCCCATCCGTGATGACGCTGGCCGCTGCAGGGCCTCTGAGGGAGAGCAGAGCTGAGAAGAGGGGACCCCCTGGAGCAAGGGCCCACCAAGGTTTCCCTGCATGCACTGTCCCCCGTGGGAGATGCCAGGCCTGAGGAAGGCCCTCAGGTCAGGCCCACCTCGTCTTCCATTCTCTTTCCTCCTCCATGGCCCCCTAACCCACCCCTCCCAGAGCCCAGCCAGCCACACCTGCTCCAGGCCCTGGCTGACCCCAAGGCTCAGCAAATGGAACAGAAGAGGCCCTCAGCCTGTCCCCTAGGGCCACACCTGCACCTCTCTTCTGCCCCTTGGGGTACATCTCCCAGTCCCTTTCACATGTGGGGGTGACCCTCTGGGGATCCACATGCGCTCTGGATCTCTAAAAGCATGAAGACACAGAGACAGCTAGCTGCCTCCCTGGCCATTTCCTCCCCTCCTCGCACCTGAAAGCAGTCACAGGGTGAGAAATGGGGCTCCCCTCCCCACCCCTGGCCTGGTGGCCCACACGTTATGCCCAAATGGCACCCCTGCGCCTTCATTTCTTTTCGTTCGGTCACACCCGGCAGTGGTCAGGGCTTACTCCTGGCTTTCTATTCAGGAACCACTCATGGTGGGCTCTGGGGACTGTATGGGGTCCTGAGGATCAAACCACGTGCAAGGCGAGTGCCTTAGCTGCAGTGCTATCTCCAGAGCACTCTGGGTCTTCATTTCCTCATGAGCACCCAAGGCCTCAGCCCTCTAACTCCCTCACCTGGGCACTGTCCTCGGGGAGAGCAACAGACGCTGCTACCACAGGCAGGAGCCTGGTGCCCGCTTCCTGCTTCCCGGGGTGGAGGCTCACACGTGCACCCACCCTCCCAGACTCCTGCGAGGGAAACTCCCCGCTGCGGCTCAGGTTTTTCTTTTCCGTTTCCAGGGACAAAGAAGCTTTAGAGCTTTACAGAACAGGCAACTGATTCAATTACCTCCGCCTCAAGCAGCCCCAAGTCTTGATTTTATATGACTAGAAAAACACACGCAGCGCCATGCTTACCCGTGCACGCGTGCTGTGCGCATTATGCGCACACATGCACACACCCCACACATACGCGCACATACACCCACACACGCACAGATGAGCTTTCAGAGCCAACAGCTTGCTGATGTTTTTCTCATTTCCCGCCATTTGTTTTTTGAATCTTATCTGCCCTTTCCTCCGCCTCCATGCCAGTTGCCTGGAAGTGAGAGACCCACCCACTCCAGACTCAGCTAATTTGCAACCCCAGAAGAGATCCAGACCCATCTACTTCAGACCCACAGCTGCACTGATCGGCGGCCCCATGTGGAAGCAACCCATGGAGCTGACCTCCCGGTAAGGGGCTCGGCCATCCCCTGGCCGAGTCCAACATTGCTCCAAAGGTTTGCTCTCATGAGCGAGGGAGAGACCATGCTGGCCGGACTTGGAGTGGAGTTTTGGGCCCTGCCCTTTCCTCCGCCTCCATGCCAGTTGCCCTGGAAGAGAGACCCACCCACGCCAGACCCACATGTCCCTTGGCGCGTGGCAAAGCGGTCATGCAATATTTTTATAGGATACTGAATTTTGCATAAGGTTCTTCCCAATTTCTTTCACATTTATACATAGTAAACAGTTATAGACATGTTTTAACTGATACCAGTAAGCCTGGCAAGAAGCCAGAGCAAACCACACATCATGCAGTTATTCTCAACATCCAGACTCCATAGTTCCTCAGAGCTCCATCCAAGAGAAAACCTGATTTTCCCCCTTTAAGTTTCATCAGTAAATGCTCGGTTGAGCCTTCTACTGAGACTATACCACCTACATGGTAAAGCCTGACAAGCTACCCGTGTTTTATTTACTTTTTATGCCAAGGACTAGTAACTATTATGGACCTCAGTTCCATAACCTGAAGAATGGTTTCGGGCTCCTCCTGTCCCTGGAGCAAGTAGATGCCCTTGGGTTGCACTTGCTTATGACAGGACTCATGGAGATATTACTAGTGCCGACTCGAGCAAATCGATGAACAATGGGAAGACAGTGATACAGTGATCTGGAGAGCGGAGGAAAAGACCAGCAGGGCCCGTGGGGCACAGACTCACCCTCAGGAAGGCCCTGGCCGAGAAGCCCACCCGTTCTTCACGCAGCTCTGCCTGTACAACCTCGGCCCATACAACCTTCTGCATATGAGCAAGCATCCTGGTGGGGCCCCTAAGTGGGGTGGTGAGGGGTGTTGATTCTGCCTGGTCAGTGGATCCCTCAGCCCTGCTGACCACTCCCCGCCTCCCCCATTCCTACTCTGCCCCGTGGGGATCGAGTCAAGAGCCTGGCATGGGACTTAGCCCCCTCCATCAATGTCTTAGGAAGGAACTGGTCTGGATCGGTGGGGACAAAAGAGATGCCAGGGGACACCCTGCTCCCCCAACCCCACCCCTGGGTGTCCCCGCCTAAGGCCTCCTGAGCCCTCAAACCCTCGCATCCTGCTCTGGCTCTCTCTGCAGCGCTGCCTCTTAAAAGCCTCTAAAAAGTCTTTATTAAATTTTCATGGCACATAAAGTCAAGGCTGTGTTACTTGGCCTCAGTTGTCTTGGTAACTTCATAAATGCATCATAAAGAGAAGCCGAGTGGCGCTAGACACAGGCTCCTTGTGTGAACGGCTGCCAAGCAGCAAGGCCGTCTTCCGACGGGATTGTTTTTCGACAGCACGTTCCCGGCTTGGGCTTCCCTGGCTCACTGGGGCCACCGGAGGGAGAAAAGGGCCGTGTTAGGGGTTGGAGCAATCGTGGGCCGGGCACTTGCCTTGCACACAGCCGAACGGGGTCCAATCTCCCGCACCCCATGTTTCCCGAGCACCCCCAGGAGTGTTTCCTGAGTGCAGAGCCAGGAGTCAGTCCTGAGCTTTGCCAGGTGTGCTCCACACCCCCAAAAAAGGGCCCGTTAGGTTCGGTTCCCTGCCCAGCCCCTGTGGCCTCATTGGCCCAGGGAGCCAAATTCCAAGGAGACCATGAGCTCCAGTGAGCTCCCAGGAGGAAGGGGGTGGGGAGCAACCTCGGAGCTTCTGACCACTGCTGGGAGTGCCCCCAGTGGACAAGATAATTTATTCTTTCTTTCTTTTGGTCTATACGGAGTGGTATTTAGGGCTTATTCCATGCTCTGTGCTCAGGAATCACTCCTGGCAGGGCTCAGGGTGCTGGGGATCGAACCTGGGTCAGCTGTACCAGGTCAAGCGCCCTCCCTGCTGTACTATCGCTCCGGCTCCAACCCCTGAATATTTTCTCAAGTGCTATGAAGCGGCTCAGCTCTTATGTTCCAGCTGTTTCAGTCAGGACAGGCGAGGCAATGCAGAAACAACAGCTGATCTGGCAAACCACAGTTGTGGAACACTGTGTGTGGATGGGGGGTTTCTTCCTGACAAGAGGGCTATGAGCCCTTGGCTTTCCAAGGCACCCTCCACCTCCTACACGCAGGGGACTGACTTCCGGCCTTCCATCCCTCTGAGAAGACAGGTCTAGGGCGGTTTTAAGGGAGTGACCGCTCTGCCTCTGACTCTGTGCCCTGGGCCAGAACCTGGTCACGCTGCCCCCACGCAGGTGCTAGGCATGCCGGGGATGAATTCTCCCCACGCACCCAACGAGAAAAATCACCCCGAAAGGCTCAGCCTGCACGTGGCATCATTTTGCCCCAATTCATACCGGTTTCCATATAAGAATCGCGTTCCTCCTCCTCCTCCAGCTTGAAATAAAACTGCTGCTGTAAGGCTCTGATTATCTCACAGCTGCGCAGGCAGCCCGCCTCCACCTCACACGCGTCGTCTGAGATGCACAGCCAGGCGGGGGACACATGGGCCCCCAAACCCAAGATCCCAGAGCCTCAGGCAGATTCCAGGGAATGGGGAGAACCTTCCCACGGAGAAGTCCCTTAGTGGCTCTGGAGTCTAGTAATTTCCCCAGACCCGGAAAGGCGGGAGCCCAGAAGGGACCTTTCCCTGGAAGGGTCCCAGAGACAGGGAGCCCCAGTGGGGCCCACTGGCCCACACCCTCACCTCGACAGCCTCCCTGCAGAGAAGGGAAGGATCTGGGTCCCCAGGGGCTGCTGGTGAGGAGGTGAGGGACGAGGAGGCCGCATTCCCTGAGCATACACACCAGAGAGACCTTGGGGCTCAGCTCACTCACCCCCACCCCCCCCGGGCCTGGCCCAGGAAGTGAGAATTACCCCAGAAATTGGACCGACTCTGAGAAGTATGAGGGAGGCAACGCAGTTTGATGATGCGTGCGGACTCGACCTGGCTGTCGCCCAAACGGGGAGAAAGGGAGCACGGTTCACACGGAGTTTATGTGGGTGAGACACAGACTGCTTCGTTTCTAGGGAACCATTTTTCATCTAAGGTATATACCACGGCTGCTCACCCGGCTCCTGACGCGCTCAGAGCTGGTGCGTCAGTGATTAATACGGTTTCGGTTCCGGGTGGACACACGGGTTGTTTCTGACTCCGTTCCTGCTCCAGCAACCTGATGGGTTTTGTTCGCTTGTTGTGCTCCTGTTGTAGCTTTGTGATTTACGACCTGCTCATCCATCTCAGCCCAGCTCCTAGGATGATCTCTCAGTTTCCCGTTTCTGCCTGTAGTTTCCAAGCATCACATCCTCTGAGACTAACTCCGCCCACAGCCGTGCTGACACTCACCTGTCCCACGGCCCCAGCTGAGGCTCACACCTTACAGCTGAGGAAACAGAGCAGCTGGAGCCGGGAGGTGGCTTAGGCCGGGCCAACATGAGACCTGGGTTCGACACCCGGCACTCCAGAGGAAGTGAACACAGCGGCGAGGAAGCACCTTGGCTCGAGCAAGTGCGACTGGTTCTGCTAAAGCCTGTGTGGGATTGTGGCCTCCTGGGCCTGATCCTAGGCGCAGCCTCTGGTGGGAGCCCCCAGGCCAGGTCGGAGGCTCTTGCCAGGCCTCACGTGTTAGATCTAGTTACAGGAAGGCCTTAAGCTCTAGGCATTCGGAACAGGGCCTTGAGATTGCAGGCCTCCAGCGTGGAGACAGCGAAACTGAAACAAGCCAGGTTTCTGAGCCCGGGCTGAGGGCAGGGAAACTGGAAGCGGCTGAGTGTTGCTGCTCCGGGGCCGGCTACCCCTGCCAGGAGTGATCCCTGAGCTCAGAGCCAGGAGTAAGCCCTGAGCACTACCAGCGGTGGACCCCCAAAAATAAGCAGAAAAAACATTTTCTCTGAGGGCCGTTTTTTGGGCAAGCAACTTCCTGTCTACCTCCGACCTTTCTAAAGTGCCCACCGGGGCTGGAGTGACAGTCCAGTGGGTAGGGCGTTTGCCTTGCATGCGGCCGACCCGGGTTCAATCTCCGGCATCCCATATGGTCCCCTGAGCACGGCCAGGAGTAATTCCTGAGTTCAGGGCCAGGAGTAACCCCTGAGCATTGCCAGGTGGACCCAAAAAATAAAAATAAATTAATAAAAATAAATCATAAAAAAGTGCCCACACCATCCTTCTGCCAAATGACACAAAATTGTACCTGGGGCCAGGATCAGGGCAGCGTCTGACCCTGCTTCTACCTTTGGCATCACATGGCTACCGCACCCTGTCCACCTCTAGGGTGGCCCTGATGCTCCCCAGCCTGTAGGACCTGAGTAGCAACCCATACTCGGACCCAACATTGAACTATTGAACTATTTGCCCAATTTGGTCAGGCATGACCCAGGTTGTCTGGACACTGCTTGGGTGGACCGTCCCACAGCCCCACCTGACACTCACCTGCTTTCCCGCTGTATCCACCCAGCTCCAGCTCCAGCACTTTATTGTTGGGCCCTTCCCATATGGAGCCACACTTTCCGAGAGCCCCACCTCCAGGGTCCCCCAGGTCATTACAAAGTCATGCACAGAGGCTGTGACATCTGGAGAAGCATCTGGGCCCCTGAGAGAACACTGGGGCTTCTGGCTCCCACAGACCCAGCTCAGCTTCCTCCAGTTTTGAGGCTCCCCCAAACGGCCTGTGCTCATTCCTTCTCCAGAGCCTACATCCCTCGCTCCTCCTTCTGTGCACGACACCCTTCCTCCCCTGTGGCCTGTGACATCACCTGCTGGAAGATGTCACCTCCTCTGGAGAGTAGCACTCGCTCTCCCAGACTGGCTCACCTCCCCTTGGGCCCGGCCAGCTCTGTTGTGTCCCTCCGACATACCTCCAGGTGATTCTCTATGGCGTCACTGAACTCATCCGTGTCTGAATCCCATCCCATAGGGGCTCAGCTAAGAGCAAATGAGTTCATGGATGAGGGAGGGAAGGAGAGGGGGAGTGTGTGGAAGTGGGAGTGAGTGAGTGAGTGAGTGAGTGAATTAATGAGTAAGTGATGGAATAAGTGAGTGAAAGTGAATGGGTGGAAGTACATGGGTGAGTGCATGAATGAGTGAGAGGGCAGGTGAGTAAGTGAATGATAATTAATAAGTGGGCGAATGGGCGAGAGAGTGAGTGGGTGAGAGGGTGTATGAGTGAATGAATGAGAGAGCAGGGGAGTAAGTGAATGAGAATTGATAAGTGGCTGAATGAATGAGTGGGTAAACGAGTGAAAGTTGGTGAGCAAGTGAGTGGGTGGGTGAATGAATGAGTGATGGAATGAGTGGGGAGTGAATGAGTGGGGAAAGAAGAGTGAATGAATGAGTGATGGAATAAGGGAATGAGTGGATGAGAGAGTGAATGGATGAGTGATGGAATGAGTGAATAAGTGGGTGAGTGAATGAGTGATGGAATGAGTGAATGAGTGGGCGAGTGAATGAATGAGTGATGGAATGAGTGAATGAGTGGGCCAGTGAATGAGTGATGGAATGAGTGAATGAGTGAGTGAGTGAATGAATGAGTGATGGAATGAGTGAATGAGTGAGTGAGTGAATGAGTGAATTGAGTGGGCGAAAGTGAATGAATGAGTGATGGAATGAGTGAATGAGTGGGGAGTGAATGAATGAGTGATGGAATGAGTGAATGAGTGGCTAGTGAATGAGTGATGGAATGAGTGAATGAGTGAGTGAGTGAATGAATGAGTTACGGAATGAGTGAATGAGTGATGGAATGAGTGAATGAGTGATGGAATGAGTGAATGAGTGAGTGAGTGAATGGATGAGTGATGGAATGAGTGAATGAGTGGGCGAGTGAATGAGTGATGGAATGAGTGAATAAGTGGGCGAGTGAATGAATGAGTGATGGAATAAAGGGAATGAGTGGATGAGAGAGTGAATGAATGAGTGATGGAATGAGTGAATGAGTGGGCGAGTGAATGAATGAGTGATGGAATGAGTGAATGGGCGAGAGTGAATGGATGAGTGATGGAATGAGTGAATGAGTGGGCGAGTGAATGAATGAGTGATGGAATGAGTGAATGAGTGGGCGAGTGAATGGATGAGTGAATGAGTGGGTGAGTGAGTGAATGGATGAGTGATGGAATGAGTGAATGAGAGATGGGCGAGTGAGTGAATGAGTGATGGAATGAGTGAATGAGTGGGCAAGAGTGAATGGATGAGTGATGGAATGAGTGAATGAGAGAATGAGCGGTGAGAGTGGGTAAGTGATCCCCACCAGGCGGGCCCATCTGTAGAGCACAGCATCAAGCTCAGCTCATTATCTAGACTGTTCTGGGAACGAGTGGGGAAATGGAGGTGAGGGAGTGATGAACGGACTTTAACTGCCAGCAAACGACACGTGCAGGTGCGTTGGGGGGTGGGGAAGGTCCCCGAGTGAGCCTGGCCTGGGCAGGCTTCTGTCCAGGATGTGTGGCCAGAACTCCCCCTTCCACACACGCACACCGTCCCCATAAATAAATCGGGGCTACTTTTCAGCATCAGTGCACGTCCCTGGGAAGGTGGATGATGTCGCCTCTAGCCCATTAGTTGACGGGCTGGAGCGTGTCATATTGGATTCCACGGCTCACAGAGTCCGCCAGCCCCGCTGCTCTCACCCTACGTGGATTTATGAGACTCGACCGTGCTCCTCGCGGGCCGTAATGCACACGTGGACTGGCACCCGAGTGCGGGACTATGCTGAACTCACCTCTTGTCTACACCACGGGGCACAAGAGCCAGTGCTGGACCTGGGCTAGAGCTGCAGGCAGAAAGACGAGTCTCAGGGGTCCACCTGCCCTTCCTCACCGCCCTTGCCTAGGGCTGCAGCTGGACCCTAAGGTTTATGCTCTGGACATCCCCAGCCATGGTGCAGCTCCAGGGAGTTGCAGACCCAGGCTTCTGCCTCCAGTTTGGGCCATGCCTTGAGCTCAGCTCTGCACATATGGAGCCTGGCCTGCAGTGAGGGTGACAAGCAGCCACACCTGGACAGCTCACACCCAGAATGCCTCTGCGGACCCCTGCTGCCTTCCCGGGAGACAACAATATACCTCGGTAACCTGTAGCCAGTATCGGGGCGTCTCTCTCTCTCTCTCTCTCTCTCTCTCTCTCTCTCTCTCTCTCTCTCTCTCTCTCTCTCTCTCCCTCCCTCCCCTCTGTCATATACTCACACTCTCCACACTCATATACACACATCATGCACATATACCTGTTGTAGCTAGTATCCTGGATGTTCTCTCTCACACATATCCTCACACACATACATATATGCTCATACACACTCATGCACACTCATACACACGTCCACATATATTCAAACATACTCATACATGCACATTCACACACACAGACACACACATATACTTACACACACACAATGCTTTTCTGGTCATTCTGAATTTCTAAGCCTTGGGTCAGCTTTTTGTCATTAGCCCTGATGTGTGAAGTATGTGACTTTGAATGAACTGGGACACCCAGCTTAACAGCAGAAAACAATTCACGTTTGTTTGTGAATCGTGTCGAGGCCCAGGCTTGGCAGAGGAACAGTGGCCGCTCAAACGTTGTGCTTTCCCAGGCGCTGGGCAGGTGCATGGCGGATGTGGGGCTGTTTTTCTCTGCTGCGATCACAGTCTCTGTAGCTGCTAGTCCTCTCCCCTAGAGCAGTTAAAGAGAAATGTTCTCCGGATGAGAACGCCTAGGATTCGCACTCCTGTGACGAGGTCGGGGCTACATGTCACAATAGTGCTAACTTTGACAACTTTGATTCACCCCAAAGTGTCCAAGACCCTCCATTGCCTCTAGTCCTCCTCTTCCTACACTGTCCCCCTTTGGGCTAACCTCAGTTTTGTGATCTGGACCCAAGGCCTTGGCGATACTGCAGACGCTTGCTTTGTTTCTTAACACCTTCCTGAGCACCCGCAGCAGCAAAGTTTCCTTCAGTAGAGAGACTTGCCTTCCTCTAGGGCGGCTCTCTCGTTTCTGTTACCCAAACACGGCTGGACAGCCCCAGCCCCCCCGGCCCCAAGTTGGTGTCTCATTGCTGCATTCACTTGCTGTGATCGGACTCTGAATCCTTTATCGTCCGTGCCTTTATCCTTGGGGACCTGCCATGTGGGGCCTTTGCCTCCCGGGTCCTCTGCTGAGATGATAATTTTGCCCTTCAGCGGCTTTTGCAGGGTTCCTGGGCCATTGCTCAGGCTGGTGCTGCCCCCAGAGTCCCACAGCTCCGACCCTCGCTCTCACAATGACACTGCTCCAGGGCAGTGCTTTTAGGGCGCTCCCGCTGCCCTGCCCCTTCTGAGAGCAGGCCATTGCTGAGTAGGGGAGAGCATTTTCCTGGGGACAGCAGCCTCCAGCCAGGGCTGAGCAGAACCTATGGGGATCCGGTGGCCAAGCTCTGTGCTCTGGGGAGCAGAGTATGAAAAGGAACCCCAGGAATTTGGGGAGCTCTAAGCAGCCAGCACCTCTCCTTCCTGCTCATCCTGGTGTGGAGTCACCGTGAGATGCATCAGACTTTGGGGTTCTGGACAGAGAGCGCTGGAAGACTGGGGTGCAGAGTCTCCAGGAAGGACCACCGGGGTCCCGTCCTGGCACTGCCTGGAGCAATGCCCAAGCACCCATCCAGGAGGATTTCGAAACAACAGACATTCAGATTCTATATTGAATGTCTGTAAAAATTATCATGGACGACTTTGTAGACCACAGCATTCATATAAAATATAGGGGGGATCTTATTTATTATTTACCTACTTTGTGTAAACTCTAAAATACATTAACACAGAATTGCCTTAAAAGACAGGTGAGACACGGTTATTATCATGATGAGATCCATAAGATACAATTTAATGTAATATGCTTTAGGTTCCAGAGCTGAAAATGTTTCTGCGTAAATGAGAATAGGCATCTTATATTGCATGAAATGGTTTTTGATTTTATTTACATAGGTCAAAATCATATAATAATCACAAATTGGCTCTTACCGATTTATTTTCCGATGCTTCTATTTGCCATTCCTTAACTTTTGTTGGAACAAGCAATAGAAAGTAAAACTGTTATGTGTCTCAGGGGCTGATTGGGACCGGAAGGGACAGTCACACTGGTGGTGTTGCTCACAGTGCTTGAAATGCGAAACCTTGAAACAACTGTATCTAAACAACTTTGTAAATCATGTTGTTTTTAATAAAAATTAATTAGAAAAAAAGAATTTAAACTTAAAAAAAAAAAGCTCAGATTCCAGGAAACTGGAGGCATCATGCAACACATGATTTCTAAAACTTGCGTGTGAAATTCCTGTGCATGGGTCTATGTGTGCGGACATAGATTTGGATGGTGTATGTAAGCCCTGAACACATGCACCTGTGCACACACATATACACAAGGCGTGTGTACACATACAGAACACGCACACATGCGCATGTGCTCTCCTACACACTCTCCTCGCTCTGCTGAATTCAGGTCAGGAGAAAAGGACACCTAGAGAGCTCTCAGCGCTTTGCCTGGAAGCCCATCCCCACAATAGTCCTCTGAGAAACCACCGTTTCCAGAGCCAGAGCAGGGAAGAAACTATGGGCCTGTGACATCTCTCGATATGACAAATACTCAAAGACCGAGGTCATGCTGTGGGGGCACAGAACCCCATTGAGTAGGGATGTTGGGCACTAAAGAAATTAGCCATAATTACCTTAAAAATAGGACTTCCTGGGGCGGAGGCGATAGCCCAGCGGGTAGGGCGTTTGCCTTGCAAGTGGCCGGCCTGTGCCGGCCTGGGTTCGATCCCGGCATCCCATATGGTCCCCAGAGCACCGCCAGGAGTAATTCCTGAGTGCAGAGCCAGGAGAAACCCCTGAGCATTGCCGGTGTGACCCCCCAAAAAAAAAAGCAAAAAAAAAAATAGGACTTCCTGAATCTAGACTCACCGAGAAAGATATGGGAGAAGCTGAGGGTAAGATTGGAGTCGCCTGGGGGAAATGGGAAGCGGGTGAGGCCCCAAGAGCTATCCCCGGCTGCCGTCCAGGGAGCCAGCCAAGAGTCCTGGACAGCCTCTGCGGAGGGATGCTGTGATGGACAGGGCATCCACACACAATCGAATGCCTCTCTGCAATGGCCAGGAAGACCACCCTTCTTCCCACCTGCCACGAAAAGCAAAGAGAGCAAAGTTTTCACCCAAGGGGTCCACAGAGGAGAATCGGGTTAAGGGGGTGGGGAGGGGGCGCTCTGTGTGAGACCAAACAGCCAGCCAGTAGGTCGGGATGGGGGGTCTGGAAGGAAACGAGGTGGGAGACCAGAGTCAGAGGGTTGAGAAATGTAGGTGCAGACTGGAGAGATCGGGTCATCCTTGTTTGGGCAAGAGGAACCAACAGCAGCTGTGAGGGCCGGAGGGGCACCATCTTGGGCAGCAAGGCACAGTCTGCAAGAGTGGACAACTGGGACCATGCTGGGAAGCAGCAGACTCGTGCCGAGCTCTGTTTCTCTTAGGAGCTGGGAAAATGCTGAGATCACCCTTGGCCCCAAAGTATAGGGAGGAGGTCAGAGAAGGAAAGAAATTGAGGGGGACTGGTGGGGTTGGGTGCTGGGACACTGTACGGCTGAAACCCAAACATGAACATCTTTGTAATTGTGTATCTCACGGTGGTATAATAAAATATTTAAAAAAACTGAGGGGAGAAGAGACAGATGGGAGCAAGGGGTCAAGGGGACCCGAGTATATCAGTGGTGTAAAGAGCGGTTGAGCTCAATATTCAAACCAGACTCGACACTGAAAGCAAGAGATCCAAACTCAAGTCAACCGGACTTAAAAGGCGCCTGTGGGAGGCGGCAGGCTGGGGTAGTAGGGGAGAGGGGAGGGGGAACCCCGGACCCTCCGGTGGAGGGAAAAAAGACTCTGGTGGCTGCAGGAACTAAGTATGTCTACAACTCAACTATGCATAACTTTGTAGATCATGACACTTTCATAAGTGTTTAAAATAATAATCATTAAAAGGGGGTGTGGGAGATTGATTGTTAGTATTCTTCAAAAACAGGGAAGAAAGGCCACTGGAATCTTCCAGAATAAAGAAGGCGAAAAGAGCTGAGAGATGGTGGCACTGTTGAGGCCAGACAGGGTTGGTTCAGGAGGAAACAAGAACAAAAAGTTTCCACTATTGGATCCACCGAGAATGTGAATGTGAGACCAGAGAACACGGTGGCTCATGGGGCTGGGGACCGGTTTGGAGCCACACTGAGGTTCTGACAGCCAACAGCACTCGTTTTTTTTTTTTTTTTCTTTTTTGGGTCATACACACCCGGCAACGCTCAGAGGTTACTCCTGACTTTTCACTCAGGAATTACTCCTGGTGGAGCTCGAGGGACCATATGGGATGCTGGGGATCGAACTCAGGTCAGCCGTGTGCAAGGTAAATGCCCTACCCGCTGAGCTATCGCTCTGACCCCTGCTTTTTTTTTTCATCTTCTTCTAGTATTGACAGCCCAATGTCTTTGTAAGCGTCTCTCATCTGCAGGCACTTCAAAGCTCGTGTGTGTGTGTGTGTGTTTGTGTGTGCAAGAGCATTTGTGTGACTGTAGGAGTACACACGATAAAAGAAAATGGTGTAGGAATGTAATAGAGAATCTGTAAATGACATAGCAGTTTGAATGAGCAACTTTTCTCTCACTGGTTTCAGTAAAGGAAGTTGTACGTTTGAACTGCTTTGCCAAAAAAAAAAAGAAATATTGTAAAGCTTGCAATTCTAGGGCTTGAGATGTGAAAGTATAAGCATTGATCACTTGATCACTTGATATCCTGTTATTCATCGATTTAATCAAGCGGGTGCCAGTAATGTTTTCATTTGACCATATCACGTGCCAGTGTAGCCCAATGGCATCTGTTTGTTTCGAGGGATATTAAGAGCTTCGAACTGTTTGTTTAGGGTCCTGATAAGAAGTCTGACCATCTTGCAGGTGGGCGGCCACACGATCTTTTGATGTCCCATGGGATCCAATCAATAACGTCTCTAGTCCAGCGGTTGTCTCCAGATTGCATTATATGACCAGCCCATCTGATTTTCGATGTTCTGGCAGATGAGACAGCATCCTTGATTTTATTTTTCAGGGGGTGGGGGGGTTCTGGTTCTGGGTCTGGAAAGGAATTTTGGGGGTGTTGGGGGGGGAGGAATGGGGGGGGGGGGAACAAAAACGCGGGAGGGGCTGCAAAGAAAAAAAGGCGCCCCCGGGGGCCGCCCCCCCTTTAGAATAGCGACAGAGGTGCGAACTCCGGATTCCCTCTCTCACTTGAGTGAGGCATGATATTCCAAGCATGGCTCTTTCGATTCCTCTTTGGGAGACCCGAATGGTATTCTCATCCTGCTTTCGTAAGGCCCAGGTCTCTGAGGCATATGTCAATGCAGGGAGAACGGTGGAGTCAAAGAGATGTGCCCGTAGCCGGAGGTTCTTTGTTCTTTTGACTATTGTTTCGATGTTTTTGAAGGCAGTCCATGCTGCTCTTTTCCTCCTGCTCAACTCAGGTTTCAGGTCATTCATCATGTTGACTTCTCGACCTAGGTACACATAGCTGTTGCATTCAGAGATGTTTGTTCCATTGAGAGTGAATGGGGCCTCTAGAACTAGTTCATTTCTCATGAGCATAGTTTTGCTGAGATTCAGCTGTAGACCTATCCTTCCACATTCTCGGTCAAAGTCTGCCAGCATTTGTGCCGCTTGGCTGATGTTTGGTGTTATTAGAACAATGACATCAGCGAAGTGTAGGTGGTGTAGTGGCTGGCTGTCTATCTTCACTCCCATTTTTTCCCATTCTAATTATCGCATGATGATTTCGAGGGTGGCGCTGAAGAGTTTTGGTGAAATGGTATCACCCTGCTGAACCCCTCTTTTGACGTCAATGATCACTTCCCTGTAGAATGGTGAGATCCTAGTGGTGAATCCATGATATAGTTCATGAAGGATCTTTATGTATTGGGTTTGAACGCCCTGTTTGACTAAGTATAAGCATTAAAAAGAAAAAGAGATAAAATAACCATTTTTAAAGAACAATGGGGCCAGAGAGAGAGAGAGAGAGAGAGAGAGAGAGAGAGAGAGAGAGAGAGAGAACACTGGGTAAGCTCCTTTGCATGCAGCCAACCCGGGTGTGATCCCTGGCACCAGAATGATCCTCCCAAGCACTGCCAGGAGTGATCCCTGAGCACAGAGCCAGAAGTAAGCCCTGGATATTGCCAAGGGTGGCCCCCAAACAAAGAGTAGGTAAGGAATGGATTAAAATGATTTTTATTACAAATGCAAAGTATGTTCAGAAAACAAGAAACCTAGAAAACGTGCGGATACTGGGGCTGGAGCAATAACACAGGCGGCCGATCTGGATTTGATCCCTGACATCCCATCTGGTCCCCTGAGCAACACTAGAGTAATTCCTGAGTACAGAACCAGGAGTAACCCCTGAGCATCGCTGGGTGTGGCCCAAAGAGCCAAAAAGAAAAGATTCGGAGAAAGAAAATACAAAGTCATTATTATCTCCAGATCTCTCTGTCTTTATTGTATTGACACGTTGGCTATATATCCTAATAATTGCATTGGTTATTTTTTCAAATCCTATAAATTATGCCAAACCCAGGGTACTCAGGGCTGACTCCTGGCTCTGTAGTCAGGGATCACTCCTGGTGGGGCTCAGGGGACCATATGTGGTGCTGGGAACAGATCGTGGGTCGATCACATACAAGGCAAGACCCTACCTGCAGTACTGTTGCTTTGATCCTAAAAATAATTACTACTGGGTCCAGAGAGATAATACAGCAGGTAGGGCACCTGCCTTGCATGCATCTGATGCTGGTTTGATCCCTGGCACCACAGCTGGGTGTGGCCCAAACCCTTCCCAGCCAAAAAACATTATTGCTCCCATAGCAGGAAGCATTTAGTTATGCCAGAGACTCTGCCAAGCAGGTTGGCATTATTTCAGTCCTTGCAGAAGCACCCTCCTATGGTACAGATGCTGCTGTCTTGTAGTCTTAGAGAAAATGAAAGCTGTTTCCCCAGTCACTTGCGATCACATGACTCATCAACAAACACCTTGTGGGCCAGAGTGACAGAACATCGGGGAGGGTTTTTGCCTTACATGCTTCCGACCTGGGTTCGATCCCCGGCATCACATATGGTCTCCCCAGCACCGCCAGGAGTAGTTCCTGAATGCAGAGCCAGGACTAACCCCTGAGCAAAACTGGGTGTCACCCAAAAAGTCAAAAAACAAACAAAAAATAAAAATCCACCCCTTGTGAACAAGAGAATGTTACCTGCCTCTATTTTTTTTTTTGTTTGTTGAAGCCATGCCCAGCCTCCCTGCTGGCCTATGGCTTTGCCCCATGCCTCTACCGATATCACTTGTCCCTTGTCTTCCTGTTGTTCATCGATTTGCTCAAGCAGTTGCCAGCAATGTCTCATTCGTTGGGAATGAGGTCCATTATTGTTACTGTTTTTGGCATATCGAATACACCAATATTAGCAATATATCTCTGTCACTGTATCACTGTCTTCCCGTTCATCATCGATTTGCTCGAGCGGGCACCAGTAACATCTCCATATGACCTGTCTCATGCAAGTAGAGCCCAAGGGCACCTGCTTGCTCCAGGAACATAAAAAGAGCCTCAAACCATTCCATCAGGTCATGGGAATGAGGTCTATAATTGTTACTGGTATCTGGCATATCAAATACTTTTCAGAAGCTCATGGAGCAGAGCTGCTACTGGCTCTCACTGTGCCCAGCTGCTCATGAGGCGCCCGGGAGGAATAGCAGGTTCTAGCCCTGGCCCGCCACCCCAGCAGAGTCTCACAACAAGCCAGACGACCCCCCACTCCATGAGGACCTCCATTTTCCACATCTGGACTCCCCCATCATCAGAACTCCACCCAGCAGACCAGCCTATCACAGCCTGGCTCTGCGGCCGCTTGCCCCAGCGGTTCATCAATAAATGCTGGATTTTGAGATGACTACAAGAGTATGCTACCCGCACGGCAGAGCCTGGCAAGCTACCCATGTCGTATTTGATATGCCAGATTTGACATATATCTCTATATAAAATAATAGATATTTTAATAAGGACCACCCCCAGAGGTCCACATAGCTGTTTGGTTTTGTTTAGAGGCTACACTCAGCAGTGCTTTGGGCTTATTCCTGGCTCTGCACTCAGGGGTTACTCCTGGCAGGGCTCGGGAACCCAGGGGTGTTAGGGGCTCCACCACTCGAACCACCTTCCAGCCTCACAAATACTTTTCAGAAACTCTTCCAGACTCCTCCTTGAGCATCAGATTCTGTGACTTGCTTTTACACTTAATGCATTATTAACATCTTTCAGTAGAATTTATTTTTCTACAAATTTATCGGGTGACATAATTTTTCATTAAATGGTTATGTTTTATTTATCTCCGATTGGCTCCAAATCAACACAAAAAAAGAAGAGCCAGTGGTAAAAAATTGTCTGACAGTATTCAGATAACGCCGGAGAGATTCTCGACAGTATTCAGAATCTGGAGGAGAGGTGTGTGACCGACCCGTCTTGCCCACATCCTGTCCTCTTCGGGAAGTTGCCACAAATGGTGATACTTGCTCCTGCGTCGTTTCTTCCAGGCCATTTGTCAGAATTTCAATTTTTTGGAGGGCAGGTACAGGGGCACACTGACCTTACTGCCGCACCCATTCACACAACTATCACACAAGTGAGGACAGTCTTCGGAGTGCCTGAGACACACCCTCCCCTTGGCTTGAGCCACGGAAGGTGGGGGTGGGCTGGGAGAGCCACATCACGTGGGAGTTGGGGGTCTATCTGAGGGGATGAAATGGTTATAAAGTCAGAACAGTTGAGTGCTCTGCTTCAGACATCTCAATCCTGATGCCACGTAGCCACGTGATGGGGGGTTGTGTGACCTGACATTGCTGTGTGCAGGGCAGTGGGGCTGGGTATAGAAACGTGGACTGTGGGGCCAGAGCGATAGGATAGCACGTAGGGTACTTGCCTTGCATGCAGTCAAGCTGGCTTTGATCTCTGGCATCCCATAGGATCCCCTGAGCCCCAACCAGGAGTGACCCCTGAGTGCAGAGCCAGGAGTAAGCCCTGAGCATTGCTGGATATAACCTTCAAACAAAACAAAGACACAGTCGGGACCAATGCCTTGGCCTTTGGTCCAGCAGTAGGGACCCGTGAGGGAGACTGGGTAGAAGCAGAGAGGTTGGTGGAAGTGGGCTGGCAAGCAATGCAGCAGTGACAGGGTAGGGTCCCTGTACCCTACCTACCTGTACCCTCTGTGAGCTGGCAATATTTTCCTTATATATTCAGGTCCTGGGAGGATTATGAAAACATGTCTGGTGAAGTGGGCGTGGGGAACAGGTGGTGGGGAGTCAGGGCAGCAGTAGGGTAGCGGGGAGGGCTAGAGGGGGAGGGTCCCTGCCAGTGCCCTGGCTGATGATGATGAGACCATTGTGCAAAAATACAATTAAACTGAGCCCAATTCAAATCCCTGGTACCCAATAGGGTCCCCAGTGGGGACTTTTGTCCTGTGTTCAGGCCAGGAGTCAGTCCTGAACTTAAAACCAGGACTTGACCCTGAGCACCGGCATGTGTGGCCCCAAACATAAAGAAATGGCACTTGTAATATGGGGGGTTATGCCAGCAGGTCTGTGGTCATCACTCCTGGCCCCCTATGGCCCCTGCACCCTGGGGGTGACCACTTCCCCCTGATGGTCCCTGTATGCTGGGGGTGACCACACCCTCCGATGGCCCCTACATGCAGGGGGTGACCGCTCCCCAGAAGGCCCCTACATATATATATATATATATATATGTTGTGTGTGTGTGTGTGTGTATACACATATATATGTGTGTGTTTGTGTATATATATATATAAAGAATATATATAGTATATATATAGAATATATATAAAGAATATGGGGCCAGAGCGATAGCCCAGCGGGTAAGGCGTTTGCCTTGGACATGGCCGGCCTGTGCCGGTCCGTGCCCGCGGTTCGATCCTCGGCATCCCATATGGTCCCCCGAGCACCGCCAGGAGTAATTCCTGAGTGCAGAGCCAGGAGAAACCCCTGAGCATCGCCGGGTGTGACCCAAAAAAAAAATATATAAATATATAATATATATATATATATATGAGGTCCATATATATAAAGAAAACCTTATAAGTTCCCTGTCTCCTTTGTCCAGCATCCTGTTTTTATTTCCCTGAGGATATTAGAGTTTGGGTTATTTTATTTGACTGCTCTTCTCTTCCCGTCTTTTATTTTTTGGTTGTTTGTTTTTGAGCCACCCCGATGATGCTCAGGATATCGGGTGCTGGCGATTAAGCCCTGGTTGGCCGTGTGCAAGGCAAATCCCCTACCCACTGTCTTACTGTTCCCGCCTCAGCTATTTCCTGGTTCTTATCTTGCTGCCCTGGCCTCTCCCTCCGCCTTTACCTGCTTTCGTTTCTCCAAGATGTTATATTTGCAAACAGTGGGGCTTTGCGGGTTCAAACAAGTGTAAATCCAAGGCAACTCAAGAGCTAGTCTATTCTCTTAACTTGCAGGAAGCATGTCTGGGTCTGGGAGGGGTCTGGCTGGCTGCCCGTGTTCTTTGCAAGCATGTGCGACGTGCGTGTGTGTGCACGCATATGTTTACACGGGGCTGTTTGCACGTCAACAGACATGTTACTCAGTTAAGCTGGGACACAGGCACAGGCATCCCGGGGAGGACTCTCTGATGTTGGCTCTTCCAAAGAATGTAGTCGGCAGACACGGTGGGGACAGCCCAGCCCTCAAGGCACCCGGGGACAGGCACTCGAGGGGAACTGTGAAATGTTCCTGTCCCAGGCTGAGGAGGGTGTTTTGCCTTGCACAAGACCAATGTGGAGTTGATTCCTGGCATTCCACGTGGTCCCTGAGCACCACCAGGAGTAATGCCTGAGTGCAGAGCCAGGAGTAACCTCTGAGCATCACTGGGTGTGACCCAAAAAAGCAAAAAAAAAAAAAAAGTTCCTATTCCTTCCTAGGTGAGGCGGCAGACTGGCGCCATGGCGCTGCTCCCAACTGGAACCTCTTGGGGCTCCTGGTGGGGGAGGGGCTATTGTCATTTCTAGCTCGCCCCCACCCTAACTCTCTGCCCTAGTTTCGCCAGCACAAGCACTGCCTGTAGTTCTTCCGGGTCTGTGGCTTCTGCTCTTCTCCCTCCCTTCTTTCCATCCTGATTCCCAGTGGGCCATTAACACCCCCAAGGATTGGGGAGGGGGCAGTAGCAGACTCAGGTGGGGGAGAGTGATTTCATTTCTGAAAGGGGGTTAAGTCTGGGCCACTCCACCCTCGGGGCTCATTGCTGGGGCCCCTAGGCACAGCTTAGGTCCTGTCCTGTGGGGTTGGGACGAGAGATGCCCACGAGGGTGTCTTGTCACTTGTCTTCCCATTGTTCATTGATTTGCTCGGCGGGCGCCAAGAATGTCTCCATTCGTTGGAAATGAGGTCCTTGATTGTTGCTGTTTTTGGCAGATCGAATACACCACAGGAAGCTTGCCAGGCTCTGCCATGGCTCTGGGTTCATCCCAGGGGGCCCAGTCTTTTTCTATGTCAGACCATTCACCATCCAGGGCCCACAGGGCAGAGCCCTGGGTATAGACAAGCCTGTCTCCTGTCTGCCACGTGCCGACGCAGCCTGGCACCGCAGCACCCCTGCAGCACCTCGAGGCGCAGAGGTGTACTGTGGTGTGTACTCTGCGTTGTGCCCACGGCGTGAGCGCCCTTTAATTATAGACTAGCTCTGCTCTCGTTCTTCGGGGTCCATACTTTTTTTTTCTTTTGAGGTCACACCCGGCGATGCTCAGGGGTTACTCCTGGTTCTTTGTTCAGGAATTATTCCTGGCGGTGCTCATGGGACCATACGGGATGCCAGGGACCGAACCCGGTCAGCCACGTGCAAGGTAAGCGTCCTACCCGCTGACCTATCACTCCAGAGCGGAGGGCACGCTCCTGCCCATAAAGCTGTGCTGTTCGTCGCGGGTGCCAGGCCGGGCCTCCACACAGATGCTCCGTGAGTCCCACCACCGCTGCCTCTGGAGCTCCCAAGTCTTGCTCTACTCCAGGGTGCTGCTGGGCTACCATGGAGGTGCACAGCCTTGGTGTCTGCTGAGGTCTCCTGGTCCCTGCAGCTCTCTGGATTCCCGGCGGCTTGGTGGCACTGCCTGGCAGAGTGGGGAGGAGGGCAGGAGGGGGTGGGAAAGCAGCACATGGAAACACGGAGAGCAGGACCGTGGGGGGTGGAGCCAGGCTGGAAGAAGCAGGGGAGGTGAGGGGCTGGCGCAGGGGTGTGGAGGGAGATCCGGGTTGGGATGGAGATGAGCCCTTGGCGGTACTTGGATGCCACAGGGCAGAGCGTGGCTCTGAGGCCGGAGGTGTGAGGGCAAGGCAGGGCTCGGTCGGGACCCTGGGGAGACAGAGGGGTCCTTCTTCCGGGATGCCCTTAGGGTTGGGTGGTCCAGCAGGAACACGGCTGTGAGGGGAGGGTGCCAACTGCAGAGAGCAGAGAAGAGGCAGTAACTGGGTGGGCTCATGGGGGGTGGGAGCAGGGCCAGGACCCCCACTTTCCCCCAGGACGGAGAGTGTCTGTCCTGTGGTGCCCGGACCCAGAGTGGGTGGAGGCTGAAGCACGTTTCCCAGAGAAGTGGGGGGCAGACCAGGCCCGGCTGGGCCTAGATGGCCGGGAGGACACAGGGACCAGGGGCCTTTCTCCAGATGCTGAGTGGTCATGGGAGGCAGCAGAGAGGGCACAGGCTAGGGGAAGGGGCAGTAGATGGGCAGCAGAAGGGTGAGCGGTCAGTGATGGCCCAAGAAGCAGGTGACTCTCCCTCCCCCAGGCACTGGTTTGAGGGCACCCAGGATCAAGTGTGGAGTCAGGCTGGCACGTGGCCCCCATCCCATTTTCTCCAGAGCAAGGAGCAGGCCTGAGTTCCGTCCCTGATAGAGACAGAGGTGCCAGTGCGGAGGCTGGGGGGACCCCAGGCCCAGATGCAGTCCTGCCCTTGCAGGGTGGCTCTGGTGGGGGTCTCGGCCATGAGGTGTGGTGACCCCAGACTTCCAAGAGGCAGACTCAGGGGAGGGAGGTGGGAAGCAGGGACTGACAGGGTGGGGGGTCTCTGTGGGTGGAAGCAGGGGTGCCCTCTTGGGGAGACCGGGGCCTCACTTCCAGGCTGGTCCTGACCATCTGCTCCCCACTGCAGTCCAGTCCTAAGGGGTAAGGACCAAGCCACAGGGTTCAGTGACCAGGACCTCCCCGTACCCACCACTGCACCCAGCGGGGACCGAGTGCAGGGCCAGTCCCTTGGGGGGTGGGGAGTCAGACCAGCCCCTCACTCGGGCACCCCTGGGGCATGTCCTGAGGCGGCCAGATAGAGAGGCGAGGCAGGCTTAAAATAGCTAAATAAATCTTTAATATTTCTAATTGCAAATGTACAGAAATTGCACAGCCACACGTGGAGAACACCAACCACTTTCTCTGTACATCATTACAGCCGGAGGCACGGCCGGGGCCGGCAGCCCCCTGTTTGCATTATTTCCTTTTCACATACTTACAAAAGGGGGTGCGGGGCAGGGGGGGGGGCATGTGTAGAAAAGAGGGGAGCTGTCAGACAGAGGGGCTGGGGGCGGGTGCCGGGGCAGACGCTCTGCCGGGGCGGGGTGTGGGGGGTGAGTGGAGCTCTGGCCTGGGACCCATCACACCCCCCCACCGGGCTGCTAGAAAGTCCTTCTCTTGGAGAAGGCTGGCAGCATCCCCCACCCCAGACGTCACGGCTAAGCCAAAGGGGCAGGCTGGGGCGGCTTCCCCTCACCGCCCTCGCCTCGGGCACGCTGGCCACCCCAGCCGGGGATGACCAGTTCTTTGGCCCTGGCAGGGCGTGTGTGGGCCACCAGCAGCCAGCATGCCACAGAATCCAACCCGGGACAGGGCCCCGGCCCTCGTCCCCAGGTTCCAGAGCGCTCGCCTGCCCAATACTGTCCTCTGGGTGAGAAAATCAAGCGGGGGCCGGGAGGGCAGAGGCCCCAGCAGCACCAGGACTGGAGGAGTCGGCAGAGCCGTTGAGAAAAGGTCACAGCACAGTCACACACCAAAACATTTACAGAGCCCGGCCAGCTCGCCAGCCCACCCACGCCGGGCGGCATCTGTACAAGGTTACAGTTTTTGTTTTTTTTTTTTTTTTTTTGCACTGGGGAGTCACTTGGCCTGAGTGAGCTCAGAGCCTGCACCCGGGCTGCCAGCCAGCACCGGCTCCGGGGCCCTGGTGAGTGCCACCGTCCCCCGAGACCCGCACCCTGTATTGCTAAGGCGCGCTCAATCCGAGGTCACTGGAGGCATCTCGGGGAGGGTGGGGCATGGGGGCACAGGTCCTACCCAAGTGGCCCATGGCGGCAGAGTGCGGCCCCGCCTTTCCTTCCTGGGGGCTTGCCACTCCCCCAAGTGTGGCTCCCGCCTGGCCAGACCACAGGCGCCACCTAGGTAAACCTCTCCCTGAGCCCGGGAGAGGGGGCAGCCTGGCCACCTGCTGCAGGCGCCTTCCCTGTAGCCTTGCGGCCAGCCCAGGGCTCGGGGCTCAGGGCAAGTGGGCACCTCTTCTCAGGGGGCTGCCCCTCCGTTCCTGAGGCTGGGGAGTGCATGGGGAATCCTGCGGCGCCTGGCCTGGCTCCTGACCCAGAGGGCCCCGACGTGAGACAACCCAGGGGCCCAGCTGCTGTCCACATGTGTCCCACGAGGGGAGGGCGAGGGCTGAAAAGTTAAAAGGTGGGGTTGACCCCCCACCTCGACCCGCCCTGGGTGCAGCGCCCGGGTCCTTGGTGGGGCGGGGCGGGTGAGGCGGCGGCCGCACCATGCCAGGCCACGCCCGCGCCGCCGCCGCCGTCGAGAGGGAGCAAGTCTATCCTCCAGGGCCGCTATTTCCCGAATGCAGTGCGCGCGCTCAATTTTAAAGGGCCCCTGGCTTCCAGCGGGCGGGCGAGCGAGCGGGCGGGCGGGCTTTTGTTTCTAATGCATACTGTGAAAGGAAAAAAAAATCACAGTTACCCACCTCCTCGGGCGAGCTCGTCTCTTAACCATCCCCGGGGAGAGATGGGGCTTCTTGAGGAGCACCGCAGCCCACGCCCGGTCAGGCCTGGTCAGGCCGAGGGCAGCCACTGAGGGGCCCAGATCTTTGGCTGGGGGAGTCCCAGAGCAACACGTGAGTCCCTGTGGCAGGGGCTGAGGTCTCCCCACTGGTTCGGGGCCCGGAGTGAGCTCAGGCCTCACCAAGTTTATTTGGCAGCAGAACTAAGTGGAGGGGGGGAGTGCCGGCTTGTGAGGTGGGAGCCTGCGGACGGGTGAGGGGGTGGGGGGCACCTCGGCTCCTCACAGCCGGGAAGGACCTGCTGGGCTACAGCTGCCTGGGGACAGCTCCGGCCCCGCTCTCTCCCTGCCTGCTGCTTGCTTTGCTTTGCTCCCGCAGGGCACAAGCCGGGCCGCCAGGGGTGCCGCCCCCAGCCCCCAGGCAGGGCGGCTGCAGGCCCAGGCCTGCCTCTAGCCCACAAGTTTAGGCCACTCCCTCCCGGGGTCGCATGGGGTCGCATGCACTCGGCCTGGCCAAGGAGAAGGCGGAGGCCATCGAGCTCAGGAGGTGACAGACGGGTGTCGTGGCCCCTGCTCCCACGGGGCCGACTCTTCTGCCTACACCCACACACGCTTCTCAGCTGGGGGTCAGGCCGGTGACCCCCACCCCCACGGCGCACCAGTCTCTCGCTGCTCGCCCTCTGGTCGCCTCCGGGCCCTCGGGCGAGGAGGGGCGCGAGCCTCGGGGCCAAGCCCCTGCCCAGGCACGCGGCGCTGCCCTCCTCGGCCAGGTCAGCAATTGCTGCTGTTTCTGAACTCGCCGTTCTCGGTAATCTGCAATTTGGTGGGGTTGGTGGGGGAGACGCCGTTACGGGCCTGCATGCTGTACCTCTCTTTCAGCTGCGTCAGCGCGCTCATGAGGCGGGCGTTGGCGGCGTCCAGCGAGGCGATGCGCTTCTCCTGTGAACAGAGAGGCTGCTTGCTGGGGCTCTGGGCTACCGGCAGGGAGTGCAGGGGGTGGGGAAAAGGGGGGACTCCAGGGGTCAGAGGGCAGCAGGAGAGATGGAACCAACAGGGGTCACAGGGGTGGAGGGATGGGTCCTTCAGAGGTCACAGGGCCGGAGGAATGGGCCCACAGGGATGGAGGAACAGGTGGCGCAGGGGGTCACAGGGGAGGAGGAGGGAGACCTCCAGAATGTAGTGGGAGGAAGGACGGGTCTCCAGGGCTGCAGACGGGAGGCAGAGATGAAGGGCAGGGATGAGGAAGGTCAGGCTGAGGGACAGTAAGGGGAGAAGGGCTGGCAGGGGTGCGCACACACCAGTCCAGAAGGAAAGGCCAGGACAACGGGACAAGGCCTGCCCTGTCCTGCTCTCTGGCCCCCTTCCTGCCGGTCTCTCTGCCCAGCACCAAGGCCTCTGACCTGGCACACACATGCGTATGTCCAGAGGAGGGGGAGGAAGTCGGTCTCTGCCGTGCCACCCCCGCTCAGGGCAGATCCGAGTTCCTGCCGGCTGCGGCCCAGCAGGAGGGAGACTGTGCCCCAGGTCAGAGGCCCTGGTCTCCCTCCAGCGCCCGAGCAGGTGAAGGCACCAACACCTCCAGCCTGCCCCATCCCGGGGTCCAGTGGTGGTCCAGGGCCCACCTGGGCATCAATGATCTTCTGTTTGGAGTCCACCGCCGCCTGCATCTCCGCGTGATCCTTCTTCAGCTCCTCCTCTACGGACATCAGCCTGCCAGAGGGAGAGTGTCAGGGGTGCGCTGTGAGAGCACGGAGGGGCTGGCCCAGCTCCCCGTCCAGTCCCCTCTTGCCAGGCTTTGCTCTGCTCCCCAGGCCCCGGGGGCTGCCCTTTTCAGACGTGTCTCCAGACCTAAGGTGGTGGGAATGGGGCAAGAAGCTCTGCACCCCAGAGCCAGGCAGGCGGGGCCCACTGGGGCTCTCTGCCCTCAGGGCCTGTCCGAGCCCACTGGCTTTCTTCCTGCTCACTGGTCGTATCTGCCACCCATGTCTCCGGTAGTGGGGCTGTGTGAGCAGTGGGCGAAAGGTGCGTCGCGCGCACGTGAGACTGTGTGTGTGAAGGGGTGCGGTGTGCATGAGATTGTGAGTGAGTGTGATGAGTATGTGCGCGAGTGACATTGTGAGTGCATGTACATGAGTGCGGGTGTGACTCAGTGTAAGTGAATGTGTGTGTGCGTGCGTGTGAGAATGTGAACGAGTGTGTGCGCTCAGTGTGGATGTGTGTGAAGGCACGAGAGGGACCTGTCACAGGACAGCAGGACAGGCAGGCAATGGCAGCCCCCACACAAAGATGCCGAGAACAGACCATGGAAAGGGCGAGAAGGCGCAGCCCCCATAGGACAGAGCAGAAGGGTCTGGGGAGCACAGCAGAAGGAAAAGTCTGGGGAGCACAGCAGAAGGAAAGGCCTGGGGAGCACAGTAGAAGGAAAAGTCTGGGGAGCACAGCAGAAGGAAAAGTCTGGGGAGCACAGCAGAAGGAAAGGCCTGGGGAGCACAGCAGAAGGAAAAGTCTGGGGGAGCACAGCAGAAGGAAGAGTCTGAGGAGCACAGCAGGTCTGGGGAGCACAGCAGAAGGAAGGGTCTAGGGAGCACAGCAGAAGGAAGCCTGGGGAGCACAGAAGAAGGGTCTGGGGAGCACAGCAGAAGGATCTGGGGAGCACAGCAGAAGGAAGAGTCTGGGGAGCACAGCAGAAGGAAGGGTCTGGGGAGCACAGCAGAAGAGTCTGGGGAGCACAGCAGAAAGAAGGGTCTGGGGGAGCACAGCAGAAGAAAAAGTCTGGGGAGCACAGCAGAAGGAAGGGTCTGGGGAGCACCGGCAGAAGGGTCTGGGGAGCACAGCAGAAGGAAGAGTCTGGGGAGCACAGCAGAAGGAAGAGTCTGGGGAGCACAGCAGAAGGAAGAGTCTGGGGAGCACAGCAAAAAGGAAAAAGTCTGGGGAGCACAGAAGAAGGAAGAGTCTGGGGAGCACAGCAGAAGGAAGGGTCTGGGGAGCACAGCAGAAGGAAGGGTCTGGGAGGGAGGGAGGCTAGTGAAGCCATAAAGTGGGGACAGAGACAGGCTCAAGGGCATGTGGGGACAGGAACTGACCTTCCCGTCACCAAACACAAAAGGACACAGAACACAAGGGCCAGGTGCCCTCCGGGAAACAAGGGTGTCCCGCACCCAGACAGCCACAGCCAGCACCCTAGAGGGGGCGCGGTGAGCCCGGGCACAGGCCAGAGAGTGTCCGGGCCAGTGGAACGCACACAACCTCAGGGATGAGGCCGGGCCCAGGCGACTCTCATACACCTCCTGGCCCCTGGGGCCTCTGGCTGAGGCCACGGCCAGGGGGAGCGCCAACAGGGGAACCAGCTGAGCCCCACCCCCCCCATGTGCCCAGAAGAACGTCCAGAGGGAAACGGCCTTCACAGGGTGCCAGATCAGACCCCGAGCAGATGTGTCCAGGACATGCCCCAACAAAGCTTAAAAAGGGAACAACAAAAACAAACAATTTCCCGCAGCCGCCTCATTGTGTCCAAGAACAAAGGCCCCAAATGTGTAAGGGGACGTGGGACATCTGGCACCCACGTCACAGTGACCACGTCTGGCTCTGACCCCCACTGGCCTGGCGTGCGGAGGAACAGGGGGAGATACGACCAGCGAGCAGGAAGAAAACCAGTGAGCTCAGACAGGCCCCGAGGACAGAAGGAAGGACACAGTGGACAAGGAGCAGCCAGCAACTGTAAACACGCTGCAGAACCTTCCCGGGCAGGACAGAGAAGGCCCCAGGACACGGGACATGAAGGGGACGTCCTAGAGCAGATTGTGGGCTGGAGACATCACATAGCCGAGATGCCACACGGCCGAGACGCCACAGGGCTGAGATGCCACAGAGCCAAGAAACCACATGGCTGAGAAGCCACATGGCCGGATATCACACAGCTGAAACAGCACACAGTCAAAATAGGACATGGCGAAACACCACACAGCTGAAACAATAACTCAGTTGAGACACCACACAGTGGAGACACCACACAAGCGGAGACACCACACAGCCAAAACAGGACATGGCCGAAAACACCACACAGCCGAAACATCAGATAGCTGAAACAGAACACAGCAGCGAAAAACCACTGGACGCAGAGAAAAGGTCTGAGTGAGAGGAAGAGGCGAGGAAAGAAACGGTGCCAGGGGCTGGTGAGATAGTACAGCAGGGAAGGCACTGCGCCACACGGCAGACCGGCTTTCAACACCCCAGTCACCCCATATGAGCCCGCCAGGAGTGATCCCTGAGGAAAAGGAGTCAGGAGTCAGCCCTGCACACCACTGGGTGTAGCCCCAAAACAAAGACAAATGGAACTCCAGAAATGTCGGCCAAAACAAAGTGAAGGCAGAAACCCAGAGAGAGACCTCGGGGACCCGTCTGGGGGTGATGTGCAGAGGCGGGGGCAAAGAACTCATTACCCCATCTGAGAGCGCCAGAGCCCCAGAACTGAAGACGATGGTCTCCAGGGGTGGGCGGCGTGACCTGCTAGGGGTCAGCGAGGAAAGGAAGTGGGCCTGGGTCTCCTCCCCGGACCTTCTGGGCCAGCTCTGCGGGACAGCAGAATGCCGAGACCAGGGGCTACAGTGTTGTTCTGCCCTGGGCGCCAGGAACCCCAGGCGGTGTTGGGGTCCCCAGGGCAGCTCAGTGATGCTTGAGGGGGACTTGTGGGGCTGGAGCAAGCAAGGCAGATGCCCAAGTCCTGAGTGAACTGCCTGACTACAGAAAAAACTCTCCAGGGGCCGGTAGCGCATTTGCCCTGCACGAGGCAGACCCGGGTTCGATCCTCGGCATACAATAAGGTCCCCTGAGGTCAGCCAGGAGTAATTCCTGAGTGAAAAAACCAGGAGTAACTCCTGAGCGTCTACGGGTGTGACCCAAGAAGACAAAAAAGAAACAACTCTAGAACAAACACGGCGTGCACACACGTACACCTGTACACGCATGATGAAACACACACATGCACAACACATAGGCACACACACACACATGCACGCATACACAAGCACACACAACACAGGCATACATGCACACAACACAGGTAAACCACACGTATACACACACGTAAGCAATGCACACACATGCATGTACACACACATGCATTATCACACGGACACACATGGTCATGCACGAACACACAGGCAAGCACAAACATGCACACATACACACACCTCCGCACACGCAGCTCCACACAGGGGGAGCCACCCTGACAGCTAACCCTGCTCCCCACCCCTGCATGCAGCCAAGCCGGAAGCGAGAGGCACCCGACGTCCTCCCGTCCCAGGAGGGAGCCCACAGGGGGCTGGACGCTGCGCCCGGAGGGTGTTGAGTGCCATCAGCCGGGCAAGATAGGGGTCGGGGACTGGCTGCCAAGAGCAGCACGTGCTAACTCCCCGGACAACCTGCCAGCACCATAAGCCGTGACACACCCCACACTGGCCCAGGCGGCCCTCGCCCCCTCCCCATGCCACCGGCTCAGGAGGGGGCAGCACCTGGCACGGCCAGGAGCTCTGGGGCTGCTCGGCTCCCGCTCCGCTCTGCGTCTCCGCCCTCCTCTGCTGACCCTGGCGGCCGGCGCCCACCTGCTGATGATGCCCTTCATCTGGATGTCCTTGTCCTCCTGCTGGCGCCGCAGCCGCTCCTCGCCCTCCTCCAGCCGCGCCTGGTACTCCAGCACCAGCTTCTGCGTGGTCTCCTCCTGGCACTTGAACAGGGTCTCGTACTCCTCCAGCTTCTTGGTGGAGATGCGCAGCTTGTCCTGGAGCACCGCCAGGTCCTGGGGCGGGTGGGGTGGGGCGGCAATGTGGAGCACAGCCTGGTAAGCGCTGACCGGTCAGGGCAGGGGAGAGGTGCCTGCCTCGCCCGCCCTGTGGCCAGTCCTGCTAGGACATGCCCATGACGCCCGAGGCTGAGGGACTCGAAGCCTGTCCCCACCAAGGCTCCCACTGTCAGCCCAACCCTGCGGCCTAGTGGGAGGTCTGGGGTGAGGGCCAGAGCCACATCTACAAGTGAGGGTCTCCGCACTCACAAGCTAACCAAGGATCAGTGGCCTTGGGCGTATATGGAAAGGGGGCAGTGCTCTGCAGGAGGGACACTGAGGCCCAGAGGCCGGCTGGGGCCACTGACCAGTGAAGTGGGGAGGACTGGGTGGTGCTGAAGGCCAGGGGCAGCCAGGGAGTGCCCGCTCACCAGCATTGGGAAAGCGGAGGAACGGATAAGGTGGGGCACAGGTCAGCACCGGGACCAACCACTGGGGGTGGGGCGTCGGGGGTCCTGAGAATATGGGGCCTGAGTGGGAGAACTCCGATCCCCTCTGAGGTCAGGAAGCCAAGAGCCCAGGGACAGAGGCAGGGGGCATCCCTGCTAGGCAGGGCCAGGCCCACTGTGTCCAGGGGACCGGACAGACCCAGGAGGCGAAGGGGTGGCTCCTGGGCCAAGGGGTGAGATGGGGGCAGAGAGGCTGGCGGTGAGGTGCCTGGGGTCACCCTGCAGTTCCCACGGACCCGGGGCAAGGAGGCATCAGGCGGGCCCAGGTTCATACCACAACCCTGAACCCATGGTCAAAGCAGGTGGAGGTGTGGCAGGGTGGGATGTGGGGGGGCGGGGTGGGCACGGGGATGGGATGCAGAAGCACCCACTGCAGAGCCCGTCTTTGCTCTGGCGGACCTTTGGGGGATTGCTCTGATGGGACCCCCGCCGGCGTGATTCCTTCTCTCTCTCCTCCGAGGAGGAGCCAACTCGGGGGGCGCCTCACGCTCTCCCCAAGCCTCCTGAGCACCCCTTATTCTCAAAGCTCAGCTGCCCAGCGAGTGGGGGAGCAGCTGGGCGGTCCCGGGGCCTAACACTAGCTGTCTGCTGTTCTCCTTCGGGGCCCCAAGGTGGCAGGGGGGGCCTGGACTCAGGGCAGCCCCGCGTTACCTTTTCCGCTTGGCTGAGCTCCTCCTTACTCCTTAGCCTATCCCTGTGCGGGGGTCTGGGCCCAGAACCTCGTCTTCTAACAACTGCGCGTTCATGGTCAAGAGCCAAGCTGCCGTGCGGTCCAGGGCGTTGGGACTCACAGGTGAAGGACCCTACAACAAGACACAGCTGTCAGGGCGCGGGGATGTGGACGGCAGGGCGTGTGGACAAGTCGGGGGGGGGTGGAGGAAATCCATCCTGGGCGGCACCGTGAGGCGGGGAGAGCTGGGTGTCCCCAGCGCGGGCCGGCAGGGGAGCCCTCAGTCAGCTACTGAGGACAGGCTGACCCTACACTGGACAGGGCTTTGGCAGGCCTGAGACTGGAGAGGCTAGTAGCCCTACTTGGTCCTTTCAGGGATCAGGGGCCCTGGGGTGGGCAGCAGCCCTGCCTGGCAAGGGTCAGGGGAACTGCTGGGGTGAGGCGGGGAGGCCTGGCGGCATGGGATGGCAGGTGGGTGCAGGCATGTGTGGTGGGATGGGCAGGAGGGAGAGCAGCATGAGGGGATGATTGCCCGGCAACCCCGCCCTGCGCCCGCCCTGCCTGCCACTCACCTGTTTGTGCGCCGCCCGGCGCTTCGGGGCTGTCGCCCTTGGAGGACGAAGACTGTTGGCGCAACCTAGTCCGGGGCCTGCCCAGTCGGGCGGCGGACGCCAGGGTGCCGCTGGATGGCCGTGGGTACTGCAGGGTGCTGAGCAGCGTGTGGGTGTGTGCGGCCACGGGCGCGGGTGGGGGCGGCGGGGGGGTGGTGGTGGCTGGTCGATCCGGCGCTGGGGACCGGCGCTGTTCTGCCGGGGCACGGCAGGTGGCCCGCCCTTCTCAGTCAGTGACATCTGCCGCCGAGCCAGCTCGCCTGGCCGTCGGGCCAGCTCCTCGGGGCCGCCTCCAAAGCCACCCAGCTTGGCGCGGCCGCCAGGTCCTCACTGTTGCTGTGCGAGCTCAGGGAGCTGTGGCCCTCAGAGCCGGAGTCACCCAGGCCGCGGGGGGACAGAGGCAGGCCGGCCGCCATCTGGTACACGGGGTTCTGGAAGGAGAGCGGCGCCAGCAGCTGGGGCCGGCCCGGCGCGCCGGAGGTGCCAGGCGTGGTGGGCGTCTGGCCTGCCCGCCGCCACAGTGGCCAGCCCTGCCAGGCTGGCAGGGGCCGCCCGGGCTGGCCAGCCAGCCACCAGCTGAGCTGCGGCTGCCTGCCCGTCGGTGGCGAGGGCGTCGGCGGCTCCCAGCGGGAGCTGGCCTCCCGTCCAGCCGCTTGGGCCTCCTGCAGGTCCACCATGGACAGGCTCTTGCTGCCGTTGGCCATCTGAAGGTCCGCTCGTTGGCCGGAGTAACTGGAGCTGCGGGCAGGCGAGGGCTGGACCCCGGAGGACCTTGTGACAAAAAACAAGTCCTTGTTTTCGGGGTTGGAGACGGTAACCGGTGAAATCTACGAGACTGCAAGGAGACAAGCAGACACAGGGAGAAGAAGCGTGAGTGTGGCCACCGCTGTCGCAAGCTGTGGCACCCACCGACCGCCGGGGCCTGACCCAGGCCTGGAGCGAGGCGGAGAGCAGCCTAAGCCGGAGGGCTCCGCGAGCAGCAGCCAGACGCCGAACTGCCCCTGGGGCCACGATGCCCAGAGCTGCCAGGCCACGCGCGAGATAGCACTGTCCAGGCCGCTGTCCACTGTGTGGGGGGTGGGGGCAGCACCTCAAGACCTGGCACCTTCTACCCTTGCTCTGCTGTAGCCTGAGTCAGGGACTATTGTGGCCGGGGGTGCTCTGGAAAAAGCCCCATCAGCTGAGCCCAGGCCCACACCCACAGCTCAGCCACCCGGCGTGGTCCAAGGCTGTGGCTGAGAAGCTCGACACAAACAGGCGCTCTCTGCCTCTGCCTGCTGGCTCCCAGTCAGCTGAACCCCAGAGAGGGGCCCCACCTCCCAAGGCCACCCCCTGGTCTGACGGCAGGCGGGGGCTGGAGTTCCCTGCAAAAACAGCTCAGAGGAAGTTCCTCCCAGTGTGACTCAGGGGAGGGAGCCCCGCCCACCTCCCCCTGCACCTTCAGGCTCCGCCCACCTTCCCCCCTGCACCTCTGCCCTGCCCCTCTAGGAGCCGACTCTTCCAGAGAAGGTCCAAGGAACAGGGTGGGGAAGGGGTTCAGGCAAGGGCTGCTAGAGGGAAGGACGTGGGGCGTGAAAGGGTCCTAAGTGGGCTGAAGGCACTCAGGTCTCGAGGCTCACTGGCCTGGCTGAGCTCGGGATGAGGCGTCATCTTGGAGTCTCACGGGCTGGGGCCTAGCAGCTGAAGGCCCGGGCAGCAGACGTAGCTGGAGGAGCCCAGAGCAGTGGTGGCTGTCCCGTGCCCACCCACGTCAGGTGTCCTCAGGACCCTGGGGCTGGCGCCTCTGGGCTCAGTGAGTTCCCTCCTGGCTGGCAGTTACGGAGATGGACCCCTGAGACTCAGAGGGGGGCGTGGCGGAGGCTTCCTCAGTGCCCAGACGGCCTGCAGACACTTCACTCTCCCCTCCCCCACCCTCAGGCTTAGTCTCCTGCTTGACAGCATCCTGTGGGGACTGCGCCATCAGGGGGTCACCTGATGGCTGGACTCTAGCTCCGCAGTGATGGACGGGAGGGGGCGGGGGTGCAGTGTGGGGACGCACCCAGCTGTGACAAACACCTCAGCACCAAGACTAAGCTCTGCACGGACAGTCCTCACCGACACCGGCGTTCTAGGACATTTGCCTCCCCGAGCTCTGCATGGAAAATCCTCGCTCTGACACCCTGCCAGCCCCCTCCGGGCTGCATGCTCGTCGGGGTGGGCTGGCCCCCCCAACTTCTCCCTGCCTCCTCCGGGGAGCCGCCCAGGCCTGGCTCTCATCATGTTCCCTCAAGAAAATACAGGCCTGAAAGACAGAGCTAGAGACTTAGGCCCAGGAGGCACAGCCAGGACAGACGTCTCACATGCCCAGGAACAGGGACGTGGGGGGGGGGGGGCCAGGTCAGATGCGGTGGTTTCTATTCTTTAGCAGAGCTGGTGGCTTTGCTTCTGCCAATGAAAATGCTGGGGCCAGAGCAACAGCAACAGCACAGCAGGGAGGGCGTTTGCCTTGCACACGACCGACCTGGGTTCCATCCTTGGCATCCCATACTGTCCCACAAGCATCACCAGGAGAAATTCCTGAGTGCAGAGCCAGGAGCATAGCCAGGTGTGACCCAAAAGCAAAAAATAAATATATGTATTTTTTTAAAAAAAAAGCTACTGTTCCTCAAAGGCTTGGGGCTCCAGCACCGCCTCCAAGAAGTCTTCCCTGATCTGGTGTCTCGCCCATTTTCCAGCTTGCTTCTGTAAACACTGGCTTGTGGCCTCTTCCCGCCGAGACCACAGATGGACGGGTCCTTGTCTGCACATGCTCCCCCGCCACACCCAGCCCATTCCCACCAGCTCTTACCCGGAGAGATCGTTCTCGATCACCATCTTCTGTAGCCGGCTGAGATGCTGCTGCTGCCGGAGCCAGGCGTGGAGGCCAGGTCGTTGGTCCCCGCCAGCTGCCCGCTGCCGGGGCGCTCAGGGGCCGTGTGCACGTCCCTCAGGATGCGCGGCAGGGGCCCCAGCTTAGCGATGATGCTCTGCAGAGACACAGCAAGAGACCACCAGGGTGACCAGACAGGCCCCGGTCAGGGAGGCCCCACCCACAGCCCTCTCTGCAGCCGAGACTCTGCGCCCTGCAGGCCTGCGGTCTCCACCAGCCCTCAGAGAGGTCCCTGGCCTCGCCCATGCCTTCTACTGCTCCCAGAGGAAGGCCCGCTGGCACATCCAGCCAACGCTTCCACCCCTGAGCGCAGGGCAGCGGCCGGCCCAGAGTGGGCACCCACTGGCTGTCAGATGAACAAGACAGACGGGCAGTGCAGACACAGGCCATGCCCAGCACGAGCTCAGTGGCCGACGTGTGCAGCGGGGAGAAGGCCTGGACCCTGGCTCCATCTTCCTGCCCGCACGCCTGCAGCTCAGAGGCGGTAGACATGTGTCTGGCAGGAGGGGCACGGTCAGTCTACTGGCCTGGGCTTTTCGCTACACAGAGGCCCACCCCTGCCTCTCACATTAAGGTTCTCCCTTGAACACCAACCCCCTGGGGAAATGGACTGGTCTGTCCATAACTCAGCGTCCTGTGTGGTCACCTTTAAGATGGGACAGGAGCAGGTGGCCTGCCAGCCCGAGTTCAGCAGCCACTACCGTCAGCCATAGCATCCTTGGAAGGCCCAATAGCCAAGGGGCAGATCCTGGCAGGCCCTGCCCTTGTCTCACTGTGTGAGCTGGGGCTGCTGGTTGGAGGTGCAGGGTCAGTAGAGGGGAAGCCCCAGGCCACGGAAGGGTCAATATCAGGTGTCTGGGGGCATCATGACCTGTCCAAGGGGCTAGTCACGGGCAACCGAGGGAAGACTTGCAGCTTCCTGCCTGCTACACGGGGAGGGGGGAGGGAGGACAGGACAGGGGGCAGCACCCTTGGTGCCACTCCACGTCCAGGCCTCATGGCCCAGGGCTGGCCAGGAGGGTGGGGGGACAGGCACCTGCTCCAGCTGGCTGGCGGCCTCCCAGAGCAGCGAGTGCAGGCTGGAGAGCTCGCGGCCCAGGTCGATGTAGCCCTCGAAGCCGGCCGTGTTGGAGACGGTCTCGGGGTTGGAGATCTCCAGCAGGAAGCGCTGCATGTTGGTCCACTTTCGTGCTCCAGGAACTGGTTCATGAGCGACATGTACTCCTCCTTGCTGCCGAACCTGCGGGGGGCAGCCGGGTGAGGCTCTGGGCACTGCCCTCTCCCCCAGGGGCACCCAAGCCCCGCACCCCGCCCTAAACCCCACTGGGCAAACTGCTCTGCCTGGGATCACTCCAGCCAAGAGCAGACTCAGAGGTGCCTGAGCCCACCATGGGTCGCCCCTGCCCACAAAGGAGAAGAAGCTCCCCTACACCCCGCCTTGATGTAACATCATTTGACCTGCAGCACTGCCTAAACGCCTCCCCACCCCCTCAAAATTCTATCACTTCTTGGACCCGAGCGATAGCACAGTGGGGAGGGCGTTTGCCTTGCATGTGGCTGACCCAGTTTGATCTCCGGCATCCCATACGGTCCCCGAGCACCACCAGGAGTAATTCCTGAGTGCAGAGCCAGGAGGAACCCTTGAGTATCACTGGGGTGACCCAAAAAGGAAAAGCAAATTCTACCACTTCTGTTGTCCTTGGGCCACTCCGGTAAAGGTGCTTCACGGGGACCACACAGCACCAGGACCCAAACCGGGGCTCCCACCGCATAGCGCGTGGCTCCTGCCCTTTAGCTGTACACCCGACCCCACAACCTCTGCTGTTTTCTAGAACCATATTCTGGCTCTGCTCTCAGCTGCCCGGCTGGCTGCTGGCCTCCCGCCCCTCCTCCACACCAGGCTGACCATCCCCGGGCCCAGCACACCGGGGAAGGCAGCAGCACCTAACGCTCCCGGCGTGCAGCCCTGCTCCCTCTCCTCTCCCCTGCCGCACAGCCCATCTTCCAAGAGGCTGGACTCTGCTTGCCGGCCGCTCGGCGTCCTCTGGGCTGGCTCCTTCCCTCTCGCTGCTCTGCTGCCCGCTACTGTCCCCCTCTCAGACACCCCCAAGCCTGTACTCTGCTAGGGGAAGGTGAGCAGGGACACCCTCTGAAGCAGCCCCGAGGCTCAAGAGAGAAGCCACGGGCCTGGGGCTCAGGAACCTTTGGGGACCCTCTGCCTGCAAGGCCCCGTCTGGACCAGGCTGCCGGAAACTAAGGGGAGAGGCCTCAGGAGGCGACTGTTCACCCGAGAACGTGAAGGAAGAACCACCCTGCGCTCTTGCTCGTGGCAGTCACGGCTGGGAGTGGGAAGGACAGGCAGCAGCGGGGAGACGGAGGAGGAGCGGCAGCGACCGAGCGGGGACCCGCCGACTCCCCACCCCACCCCACGCCACGCCGGGCCCAGTGCGGTGGGCCGCCACTCACTTAGCGGGGTTGGCCAGGTTCTGTGTGACCTTGGCAATGAGGGTGAGGGCGGGCGGTGCGGTCGTCGGGGTACTCCTGCAGCAGGTGGAAGAGGGAGGGCGACATGATGGCCGGGCAGAGGAGGCGCAGGAACAGAGAGAGGCGCTGATGAGCCGCTCACTGATGTCGGGCGCCCGCGGCTGCTGCACTCCTGCCGCCACAGGGCAAACACCTCCTTCAGCTCCGGGGAACACGCTGGGGCGGGGACACGTGGGGTCAGCCGGGGCGCAGAACCCGGGAGGGGATAGCTGGGTTTTTTAGAGGGGCACACTGTGTGTGTGTGTGTGTGTGTGACACCTATAAAGTCCTGGTGTATGTGTGTGTGTGGGAACCATACGGTGCTGGGGACCGAACCTAGGGCTCCCACATACGGACTGTATATTTTGCTCTTTAGCTACTGGCCCGACCCCTCAATCGGTGGCCAGGTGGGGCCAGGGAAGAGGATGAATGGGGGGGGGGGCAAGACAGGGACACCCAGGCTTGGAGGGCTGAGGCACTCCCACCTCTCCCAGACCGCAGGCCATGGGCCTAGCGACCTCACAGCCACCATGCTCGCTCCTCTGCCTATTTAATGTGAGAACTCACACTTTAGGGCCTAGAAGCCCTCACGAAGAGGGGGCGGGGGCCCAGGGAGAAGGTTTAAGGGGGCTAAGGCATGTGGGTTGTGGCCAACCCCAAAAGCACGTGAGGTTTTCCCCAAGTACCACGGGGGTGCTCCCTGAACCCAGAGCCTGGGGGAGTCCCTGAGTACCACTGGGCGTGGACCGCCCCCAAAAAAATTAAGAGAAAGAAGAGAACTTAATTGCTGGGGAGATTGCGGCTTCCCAGTGCGGGTGCCACATCTGCGGAGACACTTGGCTGGGCTCTCCCTGCTGTCCACCCTGGAGGCTGCGTTCTCGGCTGGGGTGCTGAGACCCACAACCAGCCTCACCCGGCAGTCACCACCTCAGGGCGCTGTGGGCAAGCGGCCCTGAGCTGCAGTTCGGATCCCCTATTTCCGAGCACCAGGGCACCCTGGGAGCCCTAAGAGCCCCCTGAAGGTCCTCTGAGTGCCGAGCTCTGAAGGCTGGATGTGCCTAAAAAGGCCTCACGGGCTCTCCTGGAGCAGCGGCTGGACCACAGGGCGGGGAGCCCAGGGTCGGCCTCTGACCACAGCCTGCAGGACAGGGAAAGACACTGTCTGCGGACACACCTCCTGGCCCATGCACTGACCGCGGAGGTAGTGGGCAAAGCGTGGAGGCCAGCCCAGCCGGGTGGGGTTGGTATATTCCCTGGGGTCCCGGGCCCTGCTGCTTGGCCCGAGAGAGCGCTGTGTGTACAAGGGGCCCTCCATGGGCTCTGGGTGGGTTGGGGAGGTCCCATGGTCCCTCTCACCCCACTACTCAGGACTGAGCAAGGCCCCTACTCGTATGCAAGGAAGCCAAGGCCGGGAATGGCCTGCACCAGGCAGCTGCTCGGACTCTCGGGCACGGTCTGTGCACGAGGGGCTCCACGGGTCTGCAGCAACGCTGCCGGGAACTGCCAACACCTCTGGACAGGCCAGTCTCCTGTCCCCTGGCACATGGCTATTAGTGGACAGGTCAGTGTCCCCATCCCGTCCAGCAAAGGGGTGCCCACCAATGAAAGCCCGAGAGTTCTCCGCACTGTCCCCGGCCTGGTCTTGCCTGGCCCGGGGAAGCTCCCTCACAGCCCAGAGCTCAAAGCAACCAGCACAGAGTCTGATGGACCAGCGGCCAGTGGGTTGTGGACAAGAGGTCTCCTGCCCTCCGCCAGCCCCCAACTCTGACGCTGTCAGGACCCAGCGCACCCCTCCCCACACCCACCCTCCAGCTGTGGCGGCGGGGAGCCACGCGGTGCCACACTGACCAGTAGGAGTTGATGATCTTGCAGAAGGCCAGCTCGCAGCACATCTTGAGGTTGCCCTGGTGCTCGGGGAGGTCAGCGGCCGAGCACTTGCTGGGGTCCACCTCGCAGTTCTCGTCTGACTCATACAGCGCCTTGATGAACTCTCCTGGGAGGGGTTGGGAGGGGTGTGAGTGCCTGGAGAGTGGCCCCCTTTCCCACACACACACACACACACACACACACCACTGGCGGCGCCCTGCCCTACCGAGTGCATCCTGAAGGTACTTCTGGCCCACTAGCTTGAGGTATTCCTCGATGGCCTTGGTGGCCAGCGTGTTCTCCCGGAAGATGAGGTGTTCGTTGTCTCCACAGCGGTCTACCTCGGACATCATGAGGTCCGTCAGGAAGTCCTGGAGGGAGGGGTGGAGGAGGGGATGAGGAAGGGAGACCCCTATGGTGGGTGGGCGATCCCTACATTCCAGACCCGCTCCCTGGATGGGAGATGTTCTTGCTTCTGGGGTCTCTACCCTCCCTGGCTGGGGGCCCCTGTTTCTGGGGTCTCTACTTCTCCCTGGCTGGGGTCCCCATTTCTGGGGTCTCCACCCCTCACTGGCAGTGGTTTGCACCCAGGGGGGAAGGACCTGCTCTGCCAGGCAGTGCTCTGGCCCACCATGTCACACAAAGCTGCAGATGCTTTTCTAAGGCCCCCCAAGAGTACCTGGAGCCCCTGCCTCTGAGCCGACAGCTTCCCCCCCACCCCCGCCTCCCATATGCCCCCTCTGCTTCACCTGCACTGTGGGGCTGTCCAGTCAACCGACGGGCAGGCGGGAGTTAGGAAAGCCCAGCTCCCTATTTGAGAGGGTTTGCCCAGGAGGCCTTTAGGGGTGCCATGGGGGTGGGGGCCTACTCCAGTGCCCTCATTCCCCTCACAGGAGGCTGGGGTCTCCCCACCTCGTACATGCATGGGGCCGGCCCAGCCGAACTGTGGGGCCAGCACAAAGGGCTCAGAGCACCCTGGAGACAGTGTGGATGACAGTGTGTGTGTGTGTGTGTGGGGGGGGGATATCCTGCACGGCCTCAGCACCGTACCCAAGGCCTGGTGCAGGAGGGTCGCCTCAGGGGTCCCGGGGGTCACACACACCCCAGGGGTCACACACCCTATGCCCAAGGCCCAACCTGCACCTCGGGCTGAGGACTCAGGCCAGCAGGGACAGATGCCCCCTGTCCAGGCCTGAGTGTGCCCTGCTCAGGGAGGAGGGAAGCCCTGCGGAGGGGGAGCAGGTCTGTCTCTGAGCCCCCCCATCCCCACCCCTGCTCGGTGGGGCCTGGAAATAGGCTTGCCGGACAGGAGTCACAGCAGACGGCCACCTACGGAGATCCCAAGCACACAACTCCGACAGGAGTGCGGGGAGGGGCTGCTCTGGGGCTAGGGAGGCCTGCACGCACCTTCACCTTGCCGGTGCTCTGGAGGATGTGCACGGCGCCGACGCCATCTCCTCCTTGGTCTTGGCGCTGAGCGTGGCGGCTCCAGGGCGGCGCACGGACCCAGGTAGTGGTTGGTGATGTGCTCGGCGAACTCCTTGTACATCTCCATGGGCAGGATGGTGATGGTCTGGTAGCGCCTTGATGCGGATCATGGCCCGGGGCCTTTGCTGCCCTTGGGGTTGGGCGCCACCACCGGTACCACTTCTCCGCGAACTGCCGCCCGGCCACCGAGGCGGCGGGCAGGCTGACCAGGCCCAGGTAGCTGCTGCGCTCCTTCTTCTTCTTCTTGTCAGTCTCGCGGTACAGGTGCACCGTGACCGCAGCGCGGCAGGTTGTGGAATTCGAAGTGTTTCGCCCCAGAAGACGTTGTCGGTCTTGAGCTTGCCGGTGGTCCGCGCGTACAGCACGTCATCCAGGCACAGCTCACACAGGTACTTCTTCTTGGCCGGCAGGTCCTTGGCCTCAATCACCCACAGTTTCAGGACGTGCTCCACCGCCGGCTGTTGTCCTGCGTGCACACAGGATACCCGTGAGCCAGGTCTCAGGCCTGGGGAGGCCCACACGGAGCTCCCTGATGGCTTGACACAGGCTCCGCCCCTCTGCGGGACAGAGATGCCCCCACCCCCTCTGGAGAACAGGGAGAGGCCCCTCTAGGACAGGGGTCTGAGAATGCAGGGGGCCAAGAACGCAGAGAAACAAGAGGCCACAGTGCTCAGAGAGGACTGGGCAGATGAGCTGCCTGGCTGAAGTCACTCAGAGGCCACGCTGTCCACGGGTATCATGGGGATCAGGACACAGTCCAGGCAGGGAAGACAGCAGACAAAAATACAAGTCGGGTCAGCTGGGATCCCCTGAACCCCATGGGTGCTCCCTGGAGGAGCAGACAGGTATGAAATCTGGATTTGGGTGGGAGAGCAAGAACGGGCTAGGGGCGTGGGGCGGTACCAAGGAGAAGGTGGGTAGAAATAAAGTCCCAGAGAGAAAGGCCCAATTCAAGCACTAGCAGCCCGTGGGTCAGTCTCCTGTGTGTAGCTTCAAAGACGAGGGCCCACAGCACCATCAGCCTGGCCGCCAGAGCGCCCCTAGAGCCCCCCGCGCCACCCCTGGGCACTCAGCCCTGCGTGCTGTCGCCGGGTCCCCTGCCCTTCCCACAGGAACCTGCTCTGCCGAGTGGGGTCAGCCCCTGGGCACCCGGAGGCGGGGTGCAGGCCTACTTTGTTGGGGTGCACCGCTTCGCAGGTTCTCCATCCACTTGTCCCGCTCGGCGGCTGACCGGCAGGAGAAGCACTTGCTTCCGGATGACGTGGTCACCTGTGGAGTGGGGTGGCAGAGGACGGTCACAGAGGTGGGGGGCAGCCTAGCGGTCCTGACCGGTCAAAGGGCTTAGTCCAGAAGGCTCAGACGCCAGAGATGAGCAGGCATAAGGACGCCTCGGTCCCCATCACCCGCAGCAGTGATGACAGGCAATGCGGCACTCTGGGGTGGCCACACTGCGGACAGGGAAAGGTGCGCTGCCTGGCAGGGCTGGGCCTCGGGGTGCTTGTCCCCTACGCCACTCGCCAGAGTCCCCAAATTCTGAAGGTTCCTGCCACCCCTGCACCAGCAAAGGGTGTGTGGAGAACCAACAAGCTCTTCTCCGCACCCGGGGTCCACACAAGCCACAGCACCCTGACAGTGGCCATGTGGCCAGCAGGACTGAGTCCACCCAGGAATGTGGCAGACATATGCACTTGCCACCGTCGGTGCCCCCTGGGATGCCCCGCAGACCACAGAGGGACGAGAACATGAAGACAGAGAGGAGCAGCCATGAGCTCTCCGAACCACTCCTGGGGGGCTCTGCTCGGGGGCCGCCCCTTCTGGTAGCTTCTCCAATCCACGAGACCCCCGTCCCGGGCCTCAGTGACAGCCTGTGAGGCTGGAAGGCAGGGTCTGGCACTCCAGGGTAGTGGGGGAGGGGGAGGGGGAGGAGGGGGGGCCTGGCCCAGCCGCGCCCACCTCGAAGCAGTAGTCCTGGCCCAGGATGCTGCTGTGCACCGCTTGATGAGCACCTCCTCCTCCATGCTGAGGTCCAGCGCCTCCACGGCGCTGCTGGGGGCTGAGCAGGGGACTCGTGTGAGCGGGACTCCTTCAGCCTGGGCATCAGATGGGACCTGCGGGGAGCAGTCAACCAGGCTAAGCGTTACCCTTTGACCCATCCACCAGGGGAGCCCGCAGCCAGGAGCAGGAATCGGGGTGGATGTGGGGCAGCAACCCCCTGCCCCCCGCCTGGTGCCTTCCCCAACAGGGGCTATCACGTGTCCACACTCCGCCCAGAGTTCTGGGTCGCTGGGGGCGGCCAGCACAGCGGGAGGGCATTTGTCTTGCACACGGCCGACCCTAGTTCGATCCCCAGCATCCCATATGGTCCCCTGAGCACTGCCAGGAGTAATTCCTGAGCAATGCTGGGTGTGACGCAAAAAAAAAAAAAAGAATCCTGGGTCTCATCCAGTGCTGTGTCCCCCTGCGGGCACCGGAGAGTCCTAGGGGCTGTAGGCGGGAGACAGGTGAAGGGGTGGGGATGGGTCTGGCAGAGAGAAGGTGGGATACCCAGGTGCCCTGAGGTCACCCTGTCCAGTTCTCTGAGATGTAGGTGCTGGTGGGCTTGGCAGCAAGGGAACTGCCAGACACCCCCTGTGGCCCCAGAACCCCACGCTCTGAGAGTCCATTCTCCTCTCTGAGCCTGTTTATGGGTCCTCACGTGGGGGCAGAACCCTCCCCAGCCCACCAGACTGTCTGCGCAAGCCTCCACCCTTCTCCCCGGTGACCACAGCTCAGACAGGCTGTGGTCTGTCTTACCTGAGGGACCCCACCCCCCGTAAGAGGGGTGGAGGCCAGCGATGTGTGGGCTCAGGAACCCAGCAAGGGGCTGAACCCCACCTCACACACCCCAGGACAGCAGTCCCCTGGGCCCGAGACTCCTGACATGCGGTCCTGGACCAGGAAGTGGTACCTTGACCCTTGACCCCATCACGCCACCCGGATGGCTCCGATACTACTGCTGGGACAGGCAGAGGGAAGGAGGGGCGCAGGATGGGGTGTCTGGGGGCAGGGCAGGGCGGCATATTCAGACACATGCGCATGCGCGCACACACACACACACACACACACACACACACACACAGAGCTCCACGTGGGGCCTACAGGCTTTCTCCCCAGAGACCCGGCTCCTGCCAGAGCACAGGTCCGCGGCCCCCACCCTGCCAGGGCAGACTCCCAAACCCACCCAAGCCACTCCAGATGGGGATTCCTACCTCCCTCTTGGGAAGGGCTGAGCCCCCACAGCCCCTTGGCCAGGGCTGAGACGTAGCTTCTGGCCCAGCCTGGAAATCCTGCCCGGGCAGGGGCGGGGAGTTGGAACCCAGGAAGTGCACAGGGGAGGGGGCCGTGTCTGGGCCTCCTCCTGCCTGGGGCGCCCACACTCACCACGTGGGGAGAGGGCAGGGAGGGGGCTCAGCACGGCACCTGTCTGGGGAGACCCTTCCCGCAGTCAGAGTGCGGCGCCGCCCACCCCAGCCAGCCCAGCCCTGGTCCTCGTGGGGAGCACTGCAAAGGGGCTACAGGCTGGTCAGCCGGACACACCCTGTCCCGGCCCTGCAGGGGGCAGATGCACTGGGGCCTGGGCACACCTTGGCTCCCGGGCCACTGCAGCCAGCGGGCAGGCTCTGCCCATGGGTGTGCCAATGTGGGTATGTGTGTGCACACGCTGTCCATATGCATGTGTGTGTGTGTGCAAGCAGCGCATGCATGCAGGGCTCTGTGTGCCCAGGGCTGGGGCAGCAGGAAGCATCTCATGCTCGGCCGGGTGCCATCCTCCATGCATCCATCAGGACGCCCGATGGCAGGTCACCTTGCATGTGACCCAAACCCCAACAGTCCATCAGCCTGTGCTGGGGCTCCCCGGGGACAGCGCTGGCGCAGCCCCAGGGTCCAGAGCACCATTCCAGTAGGCCCATAACCCAGGTGAGGGAGCTGGGGAAGGGGAGACCCTTCCCGGCCCCGGACCCTCAGGCCTGGCCCCAGCTGTTCTGGAGGAAAGTCAGGGACATGAAGGGGGCTGGGGAGTCAGGGTACAGCTCAGGGCTGTCCCGAGCAGTACCACTGCCTGCCTGGAACCCCACAACCCTGGCCTCCTCTGCCCCAGCACGGGGACCCCAGCTCCTTCCACCTCAAAGCTGGAGCTCACCCGCCTCCCCCATGATCACACTCTGCACGCCTGGCCTGGCACTGCCCCACCCCCTTCAGGACCCTCCCCTCATGGAGCTGGAGGCTCAAAGCCTGCACCTTCCTCTCCAGGAACGCCTAGAATTCGAGGTCCCTCCGCAGTGCTGGCTAAGGCCTGGGGTCCCTCCCTCCACCCCTCAAGCCTGACGGCCCCCAGGAATACCTCCCCTCGAGCGCTCCCACACCTCACCCTGCCACCTGGCAAGCCACGGGTCCTATCCCTTGGGGGCCTCTTCTGAGCCCCCATGTCCTTCCCTCGCTTTCAAAGCCACCCAAAGGCCACAGCCACCACCCCGGCTCTCCAGAATGGACGGCACTCCAACCTTCTGTGTCCCCACGTTCCCCTTCCCCACAGTCACACCTCGGGCAGGCCAGGTCAGTGGCCAGCTCTCCTGGGCCTCATCTGGGCCTGCCATGAGCCAGGGGCACAGGGCAGGGAAAGCCCCATTCCCTGCAGGGGAGGAGAAGAACGTGGGCAGGGCAGGGCCAGGCCACAGGCAGAGCCCAACAGCGCTGCATTGTGCAGGCCACTGGCGTGAACAATGGGACATTGTGGGCCACTGTCCACTCCAGGGCCACAGCCTTATCTGATTGCCTTCTAGCCAACCCCAAGCTGTTTGCCAAAGCTGTCCCTTTTCTCTCCAAAGGTCAGAGACACAGTTTAGCAAATTCCCCATTATCACAGGGAGGGCAGGAACACAACCCCCCCATCAAAACTTGTAACAACTCAGAAATCCTATGTGGCAAGGCCACAGAGTGGGGGCTTCCCAGCTAGGGGGGGGCGTACAACCTTGAAAGCAAGAGGCTCAAGTCTGACTCCCAGCTGAGCCGGGACTGGGAAAAACCACCGCCCCCACAGCCCACCTCCCCCAAGTGTGCGAGGGCTGGGCCAAAGTTCAGGTCTGAGACGCGGTGGCCCTGCCAGGAGTGCGGAAGAGGGAGACAATGCAGAGGCGGGAGAGTGCAGCCAGGAGGCACGCCTGCAGGCCAACACACAGACACACACATACATACGCACACACACGCCTCGCAGGGCCCACACGGGTAAGAAGACAGGCAGCTGAGGGCAAGGCTCAGGACTGTTACAGTGAATGTGGCTCTGGTCAGTCCCAATCAGCCCTGGAGATGGAGGCCCTAGGGCAAAGCTGCTGTGGGCGGAAGGGGTGTGTGTGTGTGTGTGTATTGTGTGTGGGTGTGTGTGTGTGTGTGTGTGTGTGTGTGTGTGTGTGTGTACATGCAGGCAGAGGCCACCCAGCGCCAGAGAGTACTGGGTGCAGGGAGGAGTGTGTGTGTGTGTGTGTGTGTGTGTGTGTGTACATGCAGGCAAGAGGCCACCCAGCGCCAGAGAGTACTGGGTGCGGGAGGAGTGTGTGTGTGTGTGTGTGTGTGTGTGTGTGTGGTAGAGGCCACCCAGCGCCAGAGAAGTACTGGGTGCAGGGAGGAGTGTGTGTGTGTGTGTGTGTGTGTGTGTACATGCAGGCAGAGGCCACCCAGCGCCAGAGAGTACTGGGTGCAGGGAGGAGTGTGTGTGTGTGTGTGTGTGTGTGTGTGTGTGTGTGTGTACATGCAGGCAGAGGCCACCCAGCGCCAGAGAGTACTGGGTGCAGGGAGGAGTGTGTGTGTGTGTGTGTGTGTGTGTGTTACATGCAGGCAGAGGTCACCCAGCGCCAGAGAGCACTGGGTGCAGGGCCCAGCTGTGAGCGCTGCTTCCCAGGACAGCACGGGCTTCTCCGACACTGGGGGCTGAGGCACAGTCACCCTCTGCCCCGCCCCTGACCTCTCGGACCCTCCTGCAAAGAGGAACAAACTGCAGCCACACCACACCCCCACCTTTGCAGACTCTGGGAAGCCTCAGAACATCAGACAACAGAGCCTTAATTAGCCTGACATGAAATAAAGGGGGAGAAGGGCAACAGCCCTCTCTGAGGGACCACACCAGCTCCCAGCCCTAGAACTCCAGAGCACAAGGACCATCTAGTCTGTCCCCAAACAGGAAGGGGGAGACACCCCGCTGGGGCTCCCTGGAGGCGGCAGCTCCCAGGGCTGAGGCCTGGAGACTCCTGAGTCAGGTCAGAACATGTCCAGTCCGGGGCTGTAGTCACAGCAGGGGCCAGTGGCTGCTGACCTCCTGGGAATGGAGCCGCAGGACAAACTGGGCGGAGCACCACCCAGAACCACCCAGAACGTCCGGCCCAGCCCTGCTCTGCTGGCCTGGGAACCGGCTGGCTGCCGGCTAGGGCTGTGCATACTCCCTGGCCCCACAGGGTCCCAGGGAGGGGCGGAAGAATGCAAGCTGGGGAGACAGCCTGCCCTTAAAAGGCAGGAGGCTGGGAGGCTTCCTGGGCCCAAGGAGAGCGGACAGATCCCGGCAGCACAACCCTGACCAGTGTGACCAGCACGCATGCACATGTGCTCACACACACACACACACACACACACATACACAGAGTCACAGAAAGACACACATTAACACACTAAGATACACAGCCATATACAAGACACACTTGCAGATAGACACAGTCACATACACACACACACACGCACACACAGTCCTGGACACCACAGTGTTGAGCTGGGAAACAGGCCGGAGGGAGCACATTCTATTTTCTATTTCTTTCCCTTTTCGGGGCTGTAAGGGCAGTTGGAGAAGAAATTTAAACAAACAAACAAACAAACAAAATATCCCATCTGATCCCTCCAGTCCACCTGCAGTCCGAAACAGGCGCGCCCAGCTCGGGCCACACCCCAGGAGCCACTTATGGATTGGGACAACTCTGCTCTGTCCTGTGGCTGGCCAGAACACCCTTGGTGGCTGCCCAGGTGTTGGGATCCTCACCCTACACTGGAATTAGTCCTACCC